>JAGIQG010000017.1:57019313-57299924 GCA_024679065.1 Sphyrna mokarran | reverse complement strand
AAGTTAAAGTCCCCCATTACAATTACCCTATTACTTTCACTCCTGACCAGAATTGACTTTGCAATCCTTTCCTCTACCTCTCTCAAACTTTTAGGAGGTCTATAAAAGACTCCCAACAGGGTGACCTCTCCTTTCCTGTTTCTAATCTCAGCCCATACTACCTCAACAGACAAGTCCTCATCAAACGTCTTCTCTGTCACTGTGATACAGTCTTTGACTAATAATGCCACTCCTCCCCCCCCTTCTACCTCCTTCTCTACTCCGACTAAAGCATTTGAACCCTGGAACCTGCAACATCCATTCTTGTCCCTGCTCTATCCAAGTCTTTGAAATGGCCACAACATTGAAGTTCCAGGTACTAGTCCAAGCTGCAAGTTCCTCCCCCTTATTGCGAATACTCCTTGCATTAAAGTATACGCATTTCAAACCATGCCCTACCCCACCCGTATGCTGCTGTGTTATACGGCTTTCCTCCAGGACCCCCTTACTCTCATCCCTCTCAGCACCCCAACTATTCCAGGATCCCACCCCCCCCCTGAATCAGTTTAAAGCCCCCTGCATAGCCTTAGCAAATTTTCCCCCCAAGATATTAGTTCCCCTCTCGTTCAGGTGTAGACCATCTCTCTTGTAGAGGTCCCACCTATCCCAGAATGAGTCCCAATTGTTCAGGAACCTGAACCCCTCCCTCCTGAACCATCCCCGTAGCCACGAGTTCAAACATTCCCTCTCTCTATTCCTCTCCAAACTATCCCTTGGCACAGGCAAGAGTCCAGAGATAACCACTCTGCCAGTTTTGGCCCTAAGCTTCCACCCCAACTCCATATATTTCTGTTTAATATCCCCTTCCCTTTTCCTACCTATATCATGTGTCCCTACATGAACTATGACCTGGGGTTGACTCCCCTCTCCCTTAAGAATCCTAAAAACCCGATCTGTGACATCCTGGACTCCAGCACCTGGGAGGCAACACACCAGCCCTGAGTCACTTTTATTACTACTTACCCTCCTATCTGTCCCTCTAACTATGGAGTCTCCAATTACTAGGCCCAATCTCTTATTCTCCCTACCCACCTGAGCATTCTCAGCAGGCTCACCCCCAGAGACCTGCTCCCTTTGGCCCTCTCCAGTTGATTCTTCCTCAACTGTAGCATCCAAGACAGAAAATTTGTTTCGGAGGGGAACAGCCCCAGGGGATTGTCTACCCGATTGCTTCTTACCCCTCCTCCTAACAGTTACCCACGAATCATTTTTAAGAGTGACTATCTCTTTGTCACTCCTGCCAATATCCTCCTCAACCTCTCGGATTATCCTGAGTTCCTCTAATTCCAGCTCCAGCTCCTTAACACGATCCTCAAGGAGCTGCAAATGGGCACACTTCCTGCAGGTATAATCAGCATGAACACTACTGGCGTCCCTCACCTCATACATACTACAGGAGTTGCAACGTACTGCCTGCACTGCCATCCCTGATACTTTAATTTACTTTAAGGAGAGAGAGAAAAAAAAACTTCCCACACACTTATATTATTAGGTTAGAGGAGGGGGGAGGGTGGGATACTCTACCTGTGTAGAGTATCGGGTTTCCTCTCTGGACCAATTTATAGAGACAGAAAAAAAACTACAACTACCGGCAGCCTCCTAGTGACGACTTCCGGTTTCTTGTTAGTTTAAATAAAAACGGCAAAAACTACCCCCGCTCGCTATTTTAAACAAAGAGAAAAGTTAAAAAAGTACTTAACACACGAACTTCACGCTTTCCCAAACGGCAAAAACTACCCCCGCTCGCTATTTTAAACAAAGAGAAAATTTAAAAAAATACTTAACACATAGTTACTATATATACTATAGTTACTTATAGTTACTATCAATAGAAAGCGTAAAGATATATATATATATAAGTTGGAGTAATGGACACGTTTGTGAATACTGAAAAAGTTAAATATTAAATCTAATTGGGACCAACATTGCTTTAATTGGCCTATTAAGCAATACAATTAATAGCAGTCGCACCAGTGAAATAATAGGGAAATGAAAAAAAAACTGTCTTGTTCCGTGAATTTGCAGCATGAGAATTTCTGGTTGCTGTTTGGAACAATGAGATTTAGAAATCAAAATGAAGCTTTCTAAACAATGCATTACATGC
This sequence comes from Sphyrna mokarran, assembly GCA_024679065.1. Lineage (NCBI taxonomy): Eukaryota > Metazoa > Chordata > Chondrichthyes > Carcharhiniformes > Carcharhinidae > Sphyrna > Sphyrna mokarran. Next base: position 57,297,781 of record JAGIQG010000017.1, on the reverse strand, counting down.
ATTTGTGTATTAATCACTGGATATTTGTCAGCCTCTTCCCAAACACTCCTAATATCCACTAAGCTTTCTGCTGTTTATAATGAGCTGTGAAAATCCGTTATTTATTCTAGGTTGGCAAACTCCACCGTTTTCTTACAAAATGTTTTGAACAATTTTGCACCGCTCACTTCGGCCTCCAACCCTAGACAAATATCATCCTGTCTCACAAAGATTGGATAACTGTCCGCTTAAGTATTCGATATCTTATATCAGGCAAATATTAATTTGGTATGCCATGGATTTGGAAATTATGGTTCCAATAGCGGCTCCTAATCTGGCCTTCCTGCTGCGAGCTAAACGGTTCTAAGCGTTTTACGGAGATTTTGAACTACAAATACCATGTTATGTCATTAGTTCCACTCGGAACACTGGCATGTATTTATGTGTTAGGTCTCATATTTTAAGATAATTGGCAAATCGAATACTCAGTCACTGGCAGATAAATTTGCTGTCTTACTGTTTTATACTGGTGACGTTTTGTGATCTTGAAATTGGTCTACATTTTACAGTACCAAACTTTTCATGTCTCATATCTCTTTCAAAAAAGTTAATACCCCACATTCAGCCAGGGCCTTTGCTGTCTTGTTATTATTATGCAATCTCTTGTGAAGTCAGTGTCCCTGGCAATGACATTTATTGTCTGTACACAGATGTCTTCAGGATTTGGTGTCTGAACCTTTTTCTTTGCTGCTTGGCTGCAGTACATGATGCACTGGATGCAAGCATAATGAGGTTAGCGATTGAACTTACATGAGAATGAAGCAATCCTGATACCGTCCGAACTCAGCATATTGACCGAATTTGAAAGGAATGCTCAATTCTGTGCATTGCCGTAGGCCCGTCCTTGTACTTCTAGGTGCTAGAAATCAGGGGTTTGGAATGAACTGCCAAATGTGTCTTAGTCATTTATTGTTGTGTATCATCCACATAGAACACAAATGTTTCAGGTGATGGTTGGTATTTCCAGAAAATCAGGCTGCTGACAAGCACCTTCAATTTCATTGCTTGTCAGTGTCATCAATGATCTGTTGCAGGGAGAAAGGGAGCATAGGCTTCAGGTGAGATGAGGAAGTTTAAGGAAGATGTGCGAGAGAAGCTCAGAAAGTAGTGCATGCTTGTAATGCGCTGCCAGAGTAGGTGATAGAAGCAGACACATTACCAATATCTAAGAGATATCTGGATGGGCACATGAAGAAGGAGGAAATAGAAGGATACGGGCGGAAATAGGGCTGTTTTTTTTCTCAACTGGGCATCATGATGGACACGAGCTTGAAGGGCCAAAGGGCCTGTTTCCGTGCTGTACTTTTCTTTGTTCTGTGTTTTTGAAATGAGTCAACGATTCAGTGGGATAATTACTGAACGCTGAAAAGTGGAGCAAACGATAGAAAGACGGAATGGGCGAAGAGGGTCCACAAATTTTAACTGGACCATAGAAATTGTTAACATTTTGAGTAAGTATTGAAATGTTACCTGAAAATTCTGGCAATGAGTACAACATATGTGGAAGTTGTGCGATAATGTTTGTGAAGAGTTAATAAAGATAACTGGGGATTATCAGCATTGGAAATAAATGACGCACTGTCCGTATTGTGCACGGTGGTGCAGAGATATTCGAGTAGCTTTATCATTGTTATTCTGTGTATTAAGTTATAAATTTCAGCAATCCAACCAGAGACAGGAATCACTGCCCTGTTGACTCTATTATGTAAAATAGGAACTAAAAGTGGTTTGGAGATTTGACTGATACAAAATTTGTCTGTTTGGGGATATAATTACAAGTAGCTAAAAATAGCTAAAACAAAAAAAGAGAGACCAGGACATTCAGAGGTCATAATATCATGGGTGTGGTGATTTCAACAAACGTTTTAACAGCAAGTGCTTGCAAATCACATAATGAATGAATAACAGAGATCCGCGGCGTTGATTTGAGATGCACGGTATTGGCATTTTAATTCATTTCGTGTTCCAGCAAAGACTAATTTTCAAAATTTCATTTCAGGCAGACCAGAGAGCAGCAAGACTCATCCATCAGGTAATCGCCTTCCAAGTTCATATCTGACATTTTACTGCACTAATCCATCCAACTGAATGATAAATCCCTGAGATAATTTTAGTATCTTTGTGTTCAATGTTTCGGTTCAATATCTGCCTGTCAGTTGTGAAGGAAAATGTTCTTGCAGTGTTTTCCTGAAAATTTTTAATCGCTTCTTTCTAGTTCAGAACGATATTAAATTAGGTCCCGGAGGAGCAGGTTGAGAAGCAAATTGGTCCCGCTACAGTTCAGAAATGATTTTTAACTTCCCTCGTTACGAGCCAGCGCTGAAAACAGTTTTCTGGCCCTTCCACCACCGGTATGTGTGGGTTCCGACGAAAACTCGCTACATTTCACAGCCCCGGTAACGGCTGGAGACTACTTTCGGCAGTGGTGACAGATATCAAAATCATGTTAGAATTGGGATTCCACTATACTAGTCCAGGCAGTATGGTGGCTTGCGGAATATGTCAGTCCTGAATTGCGTGGACTGAATCAATTAAATGCCTATCAACAATCCTGCCTGACGCAGCCAAATGATGCTTCCAACTTCCAACTGATTTGCTGATGTTTCCCACTGTCAATCTATATTGATTGACACATTGACGAAGGAAGAGCAGTGGACGTTGTTTACATGGATTTCAGCAAGGTGTTTGATAAGGTCTCCTATGCAAGACGTCTTGAGAAGGTGAGAGGGTATGGGATCCAAGGGGCTTTGGCCTTGTGGATCCACAACTGGCTTGCCTGCAGAAGGCAGAGAGTAGTTGTGGATGGGTGTTCTTCTGCATGGAGGTCAGTCAGCAGTGCCCCAGGGATCTGTTCTAGCACCCTTGCTGTTTGTCATTTTCATAAATGACCTGGATGAGGAAGTGGAGGGATGGGTTAGTAAATGAAATGTAGCGAGTTTTCGTCGGAACCCAAACATACCGGTGGTAAAAGGGCCAGAGGGCGATACGAAGATTGGTGGTATTGTGGATATTCTGGAGGGATGTCTGAAGTTGCAGCGAGACATAGATAGGATGCAAGACTGGGCAGAAAAGTGGCAAATGGACTTCAAAGCAGATAAATGTGTGGTGGTCCATTTTGGCAGGAACAATGGGATGAAGCAGTATAATATCAAGGGTAGAAGTCTTGGCAGTGTTGAGGAGCAGACAGATCTTGGGGTCCGGGTCCATAGGTCTCTTAAATCTGCCCTGCAAGTGGAGGATATGGTCAAGAAGGCATATGGTGTACTGGCCTTCATTAATAGAGGAAATGAGTTTAGGAGTCGGGAGGTAATGCTCATTTATAAGAACCTTGTCAGACCCCACTTGGAGTATTGTGTGCAATTCTGGTCGCGTCACGATAGGAAGGATGTGAAGCTATTGAGAGGGTGCAGACAAGATTTACAAGGATGTTGCCTGGATTGCGGGGCATGCCTTATGAAGACAGGTTGAGAGAGCTAAGTCTCTTCTTCCTGGAGAGACGAAGGTTGAGAGGCGACCTGATAGAGGTTTTTAAGATGTTGAGAGGAATAGATAGAGTGGATACTCGGAGGCTATTTCCGGAGTGAAATGGTCGCTACGAGAGGACACAGGTTTAAGGTGCTGGGGGTAAGTACAGAGGAGATGTCAGAGGTAAGTTTTTCACTCAGAGGGTGGTGAGTGAATGGAATCAGTTGCCGTCAGTGGTGGTAGAGGCGAACTCGCTGAGGTCTTTTAAGAGACTTTTGTATGAGTACATGAGATGTAATTGGATTGGGAGTCACAGATAGGTCTATGGCCTGGTAAGTATAGATATGATCGGCACAACTTGTGGGCCGAAGGGCCTGTTTGTGCTGTAGTGTTCTATGTCCTATGTTCTATATTCCCGCTCCCACTTGAATATCTCATATTATCCAAGGTTTGGTGAGGTCATGGACAGACTCGATGCTTGATTCCTATCTGACCTGCGCATGGGGCAGCCAATAACTGTTGATTTATTTTTGTGTTTTACAGAGGCGGTGAAGCTGAGACTGGCGAATGGGCAGAGTCGGTGCGCTGGAAGAGTAGAGATTCACAACAGGGGACAGTGGGGGACTGTGCATCGTTATAACTGGGACCAGCGGGACCCCAATGTTGTGTGTCAGGAGCTGGGCTGCGGGACCGCGCTCTCTACACCGCGCGGGGCTCAATTTGGGGAAGCATCCGGACCCATTGTGACGTCAAATGTTCAGTGCAAAAGGAGCGAGAGCGCTCTGGGGAAATGTCCCTCATATCCATGGGATCACTTTCCTGACTCTTTATTTCCGCACTCCAGTGATGCCGGCGTGATTTGCTCAGGTAAAAAAAAAACTATCATCTACAGCCTTTCACTCTTCGTGAAAGAGCAGGTAAAGTATTGTGAGAATGTATACAGTAGTAACGTGAGTTTGAATAATTTCAGTGTCCTGAAAATTGAAGCATTGTTACATTAACACCAGGATTTAAGTTTATAATAAAGGAACAGCAATGAGAATGATTAACAATGACCACAACTGTGCACAGGCCAGCTGCATCCTTGAGCTGACCGCTTGCTGTTAGCGATGTTCAGGAGAGGAGTTGTTCGCTCCTGGTTCCTCACTGTTCAGTTCCAATCACCATTCAACAAATAATGGAGCATTCCTGGGCCAGACAGAGCAAATCCTGGACAACAATCAAGCTTCTGCCGAGCAAATGTTTATCTTCATCTGTTCGCAGCGTTTGATTTGTTCTGCTATTTTAACTTATCTTCGACCCCCAGGAGTAGGTTAGGGACACCCCAATCCCCAAACCTTTCGAGCTCTCCACTACTACACCTCACATCACGCATCAACCGACTCAAGCACACACCTGAAAGCAAAGACAGACTTCTCAGCAACCACACTGGGAGAGCGACGAGGGCCGGGGGCGGGGTGGGGAGGGGGTGCGGCAGACAGACTTGCGGGAAAAAGGAGAGTCGACGATGTCCCGGGCATACTAATGTGTCCCGATCTTGCCTGTACAGTGTCAAAATGTCAGGCATGCTTTGATAGGCTGGCTGTGTACGGAAGTACATTTAAGTGGAGTCCGGCTCATTCGGCACTCCGTCAGAATTGGCTCCTGTCTCTGAATTAAATCCGGGTGTCTCGGTCCGTGTGTTTGACATTTACTGACTATTGTTTGTGGAGGCCATAGAGCGATTATCAAGTCACTGTGGCTACTTTCAGAGCAGCAATCACCAGCCACGTGGAAGGTGTCCTAAGAGCGGAGTGAGGATCAGAGTGTCTGGACGACAACATAAAACATTACAGCGCAGTTCAGACCATTCGGGCCTCGATGTTGCGTCGATCAGTGGAACCAATCCAATGACTCGCTACCTAAACTAGTCCAATGTTATCCATATGCCTATCCAATGACCATTTGAATGCCCTGAAAGTTGGCGAGTCCACAGCTGCTGCAGGCAGAACATCCTACGCCCTAACTACACTCAGAGTAGAGAACTTACCTCCAACATCCGTCCTATAATTACCACCCCTCAATTTAAGCCATGTCCCCTCGTGTTAGCCATTACCATCCGAGGAATAAAAGTTCTCACTGTCTATCCTTCTAAACCTCTGATCATCTTGTATGCTTCAATTAGATCACCTCTTAACCTTCTCTCTAACGAAAATAACTTCAAGTCTCTCAGCCTTTTCTCATAAGACCTTTCCATCATACCAGACAACATCCTTGTAAACCTCCTCTGCACCTTTTCCAATGCTTCCACATCTTTCTTATAACGCAGCAACGACAACTGTACGTGATATTCCAAGTGCGGCCACACCAGAGTTTTGTACAGTTGCAACATGATCTCACGGCTCAGAAATTCAATCCCTCCACCAATAAAAGCTAACACATCGTATACCTTCTTAACAACCTAAGCAACCTGGGTGCCAACTTTCAGGGAGCTATGCACACGGACAACGAGATTTCTCTGTTTTTCGACAATATCAAGAGTCATAGAACATAGAACATAGAACATAGAACAATACAGCACAGAACAGGCCCTTCGGCCTTCGATGTTGTGCCGACCAAAATAAAAAGCAATGCCCCTCCTAACTAAACCATTCCCTTCTCATCCATATACTTATCAACTAACCTCTTAAACGCCACCAAACTTGGCGCATCTACAACAGCTGCAGGCAGGGCATTCCACTCCCTAATCACTCTTTGAGTAAAGAACCTACCTCTGATATCCGTCCTATAACTCATACCCCTTAATTTAAAGTTGTGTCCCCTCGTGCTAGCTTTCTCCATCCTAGGAAAAAGGCTATCACTGTCCACCCTATCCAAACCTCTAATTATCTTATATGTTTCAATAAGATCCCCCCTTAGCCGCCTCCTTTCTAACGAAAACAACCTCAAATCCTTCAACCTCTCTTCATAGGACCTGCCCTCCATACCAGGCAACATCCTAGTAAACCTCCTCTGTACCCTCTCCAATGCCTCCACATCTTTCTTATAATGTGGCGACCAGAACTGCACACAATACTCCAAGTGCGGCCGCACTAGAGTTTTGTACAGCTGCAACATGATGCTGCGGCTCCTAAATTCAATCCCCCTACCAATAAAAGCTAAGACTCCATATGCCTTCTTAACAACTTTATCCACTTGACTGCCTACTTTCAGGGATCTATTGACACATACACCAAGATCCTTCTGTTCCTCAACACTATTAAGAGCCCTACCATTAGCCCTATACTCTACACATTTATTGTTCCTGCCAAAGTGCATTACCTCACACTTTTCCACATTAAACTCCATTTGCCACCTCTCGGCCCAGCTCTGCAACTTGTCCAAGTCACTCTGTAAACTAAAACACCCCTCTTCACTATCTACCACTCCACCAACTTTAGTATCATCTGCAAATTTACTGATCCATCCCTCAATACCCTCATCCAGATCATTTATAAAAATTACAAACAGCAGGGGCCCCAAAACAGACCCCTGAGGCACACCACCTTCCATTAGTCCTATATTCGGTTCTCCTGTTTCTCTTATCAACGTGAATTACCTCACACTTTTCCACATTAAACTCCATTTGTTACTTCTCAGCCCAGCTCTGCAGTTTATTCATGCCCCTCTGCAAACTGTAACATCCACCCTCACTGTCTAAAACCCTGCATTTGGTGTCTTTGCGGTTTTGTGAAGGATAGGTTGTGCTAGAGTCATGCGGACTGGAAACTTCTATTCTCCTCTTGCCATAAATTCTGCCGCAGCTGCTGAATCATGATCATTGTCTGATTTTGTATGAGAGGGGACGAGCTGGATATCCCCTGTCTCTTCAGGAGTGTCGTTTGAATAACTGTCATGTAATTCCTCTTCCCAAACTGTTTGATAGTGTTTGGAAACTTATCTCGCTCTTACATCCTGAATTTGATGAATACCAACTGTTCATATAAAATTTCCACTGTGTTATTTATTTACGGAATGCCTTAGGAGATCGGTGCTGGAGCCTCAATTGTTTACTATTTACATAGATAACCTGGAGGAGGAGGCTAAATGTAGGGTTACGAAAATGCTGATGACACGAACTTGAGGGTGTGGAAAGTCTGCAGAAAGGTCTGGATAAACTGAATGAGTGGGCGAGGATCTGGCAGATGGAGTATGATGTTCGCAAATGTGAGGTTATCCACTTTGATAGAAATAGTAGTGGGGGGGATTATTATTTAAAACCTAAAAGCTGCAGCATGCTACGGTGCAGAGGGACCTGGGAGTGCTTGCGCAAGTATCGCAAAAACCTCAGTCTGTAATGCAACAGGTGATCAAGAAGGCGAATAGAATGTTGGTCTTTATAGCGAGGGGGGATAGAATATAAAAGCAGGGAGGTCTTGCTGCAATTGTACAGGGTACTGGTGAGGCCGCAGCTGGGGTACTGTATGCAGTTTTGGTCGCCGCACTTGTGGAAGAATATATTGGCCTTGGAGGGAGTGCAGAAAAGGTTCACGAGACTGATACCGGAGATGAGAGCGTTAGCGTATGAAGAGAGATTGAGTTCTCTGCTTTCTACTCGTTGGAGTTTAAAAGGGTGAGGAGGGGCCTTATAGAGACATATAAGATAATGAAGGTGATAGACAGGGTATAGGTAGAGAGATTCTTCCCGCTTAGAAAGGATAGCAAGACTACAGGGCACAGCCTGAAAATAAGGAAAGGGACAGATTAGATTGGAGCTGAGGAAGAACTTCTTCACTCAAAGGGTGGTGAATCACTGGAATTCTCTGCCCGTTGAAGTGGTACCTCGCTGAATATATTAAAGTCACGGGTAGAAACGTTTACGATAGGCAAGGGACTTATGGGGAAAAAGCGGGAAAATGAAACTGATCCACTTCAGATCAGCCATGATCTTATTGAATGGTAGGGCAGGTTCAGGGGGCTGGATGGCCTACTCTTGCTCCTATTTCTTAAGTTCTTATGTTCTTATGAACAAGCGATCCTTTAGATGCTATCAGGGAGATTAAGCAGATTCTTGATTGGTAAAGTGTTCCGTTGCATTTGAATAAATTGTGGTGGATCAATGGATTCAGGAGGTTGTATTTGAAACAAATGTGTGGCAGTTATATTTTCTCCAGAATAAAATGAAGGAAGGTCAGTTGTTTTAACATTTAAAGCTGCTGCGGCTTCAGGCAGATTTCACACAGTGTAAACTGATAAAAGGAGTTGTTGTCTCGACTCAGGAACCAGTAGCTTGGGACACTCTCACTGGACTATTTTACAGAACAGAAACCGCAAGGATGCAGTTCACTGCATTGTCGATTCCATTCCAGATATGGACTGAACAATGTGCTTGGAACTTGAAGTAGAAATGCTTTCCTTTATATTATAGCCATCTAAGTAGAAATGTTAAAATTTCAGGAAGATATTTAGTTACATTTTACATCTGGTGTATATTTTGTGATCAGTGCCTCTGGACTGTCAATAACGCTCGTGTGCTGTTTGCTAATCATCATTTAGATATTCTGGGATCCGCGGTTTTATTTCTGGTTGAAGTTGTCTCAGAATGTTCATTCTCAACACATTTCAGGGCCGAAAAACAAATAAAGAAATTCCAAATGTTATTGATTTAGGTACGCCTGTTGCACACTATGATAATTCGCATCCTCAGCGGTAGGGGACAGCTTTACTCAGAATTTATTGAGGTAAAATAGCACTCGGTTCAATTTAAGGAGGGGGGGGGGGTGGTGGTTGAAGAACACTATTCCAAAGGAATCACTGTAAGACTGAACATGGCTCCTGGAGAGAATAAACACTGTCGTGTGTCGTGAAGACTTCTTGTTTCTCACTTACTGTCCTGTCTGAAGACAATACACATCTCCGCAACTTATGCTTATTGCTATCTCCACTCACATTATCGACATCTTTAAGACTTGAATAGCAGATTAACTGTAGAGACTCGCATTCTAGTCAGTACTCTGTGAACTATGTGTGCAATTATATACCCTGTTTGCGGTCAGAACGCACCACTCACCTGACAAACGAACAGCGTTCCTAAAGCTAGTGGCTTTTACTATCAACAAATCTGTTGACCTTTAAAGTAGTGCTGTGAGACTTCTTACTGAGAATAAACACTGACATATATTGAACTTGAGGAAAGTTTTTTTTTAACTCTAGATTTTCTTAACACAGGAAAAAAAACATTCAGCCTATTGAGTCTCACAGCCCACTGAGTGTCACCGATGGAGCATCCAAGCGTGGTCATATCCCACGTTTTTACCTTGATAATTCCCCTGAGAATTCATCTTTAGATTAAGAGGCAACTAAAGGGAATAAGATTCGTAACCAGTCATGATAGAATCTAATTAAGCGGATGTGGATACCAGTTGATCATAATTAGTAATTGTGATTTGTTGTTATTCAGCTCACAGATTTCCAAAACTCGTGTCTGGAGCTTTTCCATGCTCCGGCAGGCTCGAGATCCATACTCATACAACTTCGGGCACAGTGTGTGACATCGACTGGGGCTGGAACGAAGCCAGAGTGGTGTGTGCTGAGCTTCAGTGTGGAGTTGCCGTGTCAGTGAGAAGAGGGGCTTATTTTGGAGAGGGCACGGGCCTTATATGGAACGATAGATTTGAATGTAAAGGCAGCGAGACAGGCCTGATAGATTGCCCCCTTGTTCCTGTAAATCGGTCCGAGTGCACCCACAGCAACAATGTCAGTGTGATCTGTTCCGGTGAGTGCAGGATTGTGAATATTAGTAAAAAGAACGTATTACTGCAGCAACAGAGAGCTGATATGTTGAATCAGACCTTCATATTTCACTGTCATTTGTTGTAATACTGGAATAATATTTCCAGTTATGCACATTCTTTGTGAAGCCAAGACATGAATTCACTGCATGAACTATAGCAGACATTAACTGTATTTACATTTTAAAGAGGATATTGACGCAGCAGAATAAATTAAAACTCGTGCATTTCAAACATCTAGCATCAACCAAAATAATTGGATGAGCTCAATAACGGGATTGCAAGTGTTCAAGTGGAAAATGGTACTTTGAAATAGAGAAGATTTCCAAGCATGAAAACGTGTTAATAATGCGCACAATCTCCAGAATAATGCATATTTTTTTTCGAACATTTGTTTTCTGAATTCACCGGTTGGAGATTCTGCTAACTTTGGAAATACATTTACGTCTTTATGTTCAGCTTATTGCTGCAGACGAAATCGTTTTATAATGACATACTGATGCCATGCTTAAACGCCGTGTACTGTATTTTTAATTTATACTGGACGTTCTCCAAAGTCATTATTTCCTGCCAATGACATATTAGTTTTTCTCTTCAGGATGGACAGTTCGCTTTGGTTTGAAATACCTTCCTAAAAACATCACATGTTGTGTTAATTTGTTCGATGAATTAATTTGTGAATATTTGTCAATATTTGTCATCGGGGTGGCGGCGCGGGCTCGCTGGGTTGAAGGGCCTGTTTCCAGTGCTGTTTTGTTCTTTGTTCTTTGATTGTGGATGCCAGTGTAAAATGCGTGTTCCCGTTTACATTAAAATTAAACTATCATGTATTCTTCTAATTTCGATGTATAAATTATCTGGGTCTGTGTCTGTCCCTGAAACAGGAAACCATGGGCCGAGATTGGTTGGTGGAAAGGACAGGTGCCCCGGCCGGGTGGAAGTGCTCCATGGAGAACACTGGGGGATGCTCTGTGATGTTTACTTTGGTTTAGAAGACGCCAGTGTGGTCTGTGAGCATCTTCAGTGTGGAGTGGTAGAGAAAATCCCGAGAGGTGCAATCTTTGGGAAAGGAAATGGGACAATATGGAAGGAGAACGACAACTGCCGCGGGAACGAGTCTCAATTGCAGGAGTGTCCGGTTTCATCCATCGACAAGTTTAACTGCTCACATGGAAATGACGCCAGTGTCATCTGCACGGGTGAGTCCCTAAATCGAAATTATGAAAATACGTGATCCTGGGATTATTGAGGATATTTCTATATTTTTCCGCCCAGATGCTCGCCCATCCTCGAGTTCCATAAACATTTATTATCCCTCTGCCTATCAATGTATTTGTTTCAGTTTCAGAGCAGCCACGCTGGCTGTTCAGTTTCTTGTCTGACTGTTCTCAGCAGCCTCTCATGACATTCTTTATCTCTGCACTGGGGAGCTTGCCTGGTGAGAGATATATCAGTTTGATATAATTTGCTGCACTGTAACCACTGATCTCCATGTCTTTCTTCGCCTAGGTGAAAACTGGTTACTGAGATTGATGAATGGGGGAAGTCGGTGTGATGGGCGAGTGGAGATTTACTACAACCACAGCTGGGGCAGAGTGCAGGACAGCCTCTGGGATCTGAATGACGCTAATGTCATCTGTAGACAGCTGGGCTGCGGCGAAGCGCTAACCGCCTATAACAATTCAAAGTACGGAGAGGGTGAAGGGCCTATGTGGGTGAATGATGTCCGGTGTGAAGGAAACGAATCGCATCTCCGGAACTGCAGCACATTCTCATTGAACCCGCATCGCAGCGATAGCATCGGCGTAGGGGTTTTGTGCTCAGGTGAATAAACAAGTTACTTTTCCAGAAACATCAAGGGAAAATGTGTAATCTTGGTCAACTGCGAATATATTCACTTCTTCTTCGGGAACATACAGCTGAGGGATTTGACATTGGCGGCAGGATGCAGAACAGGACGTCATGGAAAAAAAAAACTACAGAGTTTGGAATATTATAAACATAACAATTTAATTAAAAGATTTAACAACGTTATAATCTCGAAGTAATTTCCAGCAGTAATTTGAGACCAACACAAATAAAGACAATGCCGGCAGTGGGAAATAATATGTTGATCAGTGTGGGATGGGTTACAGCAGCAAAACGAAGGCAGTGAGGAGGCCATGTATAATAAGAAAATTCCAATCTTGTGTCCCTATCGTCAAAATCATGAGCATTAACTCAGTATGGGGAAAGGCTTGCTGTATGAAGTATCAGATGTGACGGAAATCCAAACTCTTCACTGAGTTAAATCAATCAGTGCTGGTTATTATGCTCGTGTGGGATGGCCGGGGTAACTGTGGTGAAGTGGTGGGCAGTGGTGGAGTGTGCAAGTATCCTTGAACATGACCATGATATTTTGAAGCTATTTGATGTTGATGGAAGAGCAGCCAATGTAAATCAAATAGTTTACTTATTAGTCTCAATTAAGGCTTAAATCAACACAGCAATGAAGATATTGTGTAATTGGCCAAATTCCCAGGGGTAGTGGTGCTGCTGGTCAGCAAGGGGGAAGGGGAGGAGATTGAAGAGTCAGGGAGAAGTGAGTGCGGGTTTGCGCGTACGCTGGTCGCTGCTGGTGAGTTGGAACGTGCGCTGTTCATTTACAAATGTTTTGATTGCATTCATGTGTGTTGGAGTGGCGGCTGTTAGGGGAGTTTGGAATCTGAAATATTGAGACAACAAGGAACTGATTCGCAGGAAAGGTCGTTGTCTGCAAGGTCAAGTCGCTGCCAGGTTATCTGCGGTATTTCTTATTTGATATTGCTATTTGCTATTTGCTATTTGCAGTGAAAAACAGGGTATAACATGTTTGATTAAACCATTCTGTGTGGAACAACTAATTACCATAAGTTGCACAATTCCTGATAAATCAAAACATGCAGCATTTAAATGATCAGTTCAATCGCAAAACTATGGGATTATGGAATACAAGGACAGGTATCTAGATGGGTAATTAACTGGCTTACAGGAGACAGAGAATAGTAGTGGAAGGGTGTTTTCCAGCTGGAGGTCGGTCACTAGTGGTGTGCCTCAGGGCTCAGTAATAGAACCTCTTCTATGTGTAATATATGTAAATGACTGGGAAGAGGGAGTAAGTGGTGTGAACAGCAAGTTTGCTGATGACACAAAGAGGGCTACGCTTGCGGATAATGAGGAGCAGTGTTGGGTGATACAGCAGGACATAAATAGGCTGGTAGATTGATCAGACATATGGCAGATGGAATTTAAATCTGATAAATGCGAGATGATCCATTTCGAGAGAATGAATGTAGGGGGAAGTTATAGACCTATTAAGAGTATAGAAACGCAGAGAGACCTGGGGGTGCACGTCCACAAGTCTTTGAAGGTGGCAGAGTAGGTGGAGAAGGTTGCGAACAAAGCTTATGGTATGCTAGCCTTTATGGGAAGGGGTATAGAGTACAAGAGCTGATCTTTAATGTTGCAGTTGTATAAAACGTTGGTTACACCTCATTTACAATACTGCGTCCAGTTCTGGTTGCTTTACTACGGGAAGGACGTGGAGACCCTGGAAAGAACGCGGAGAAGATTCACCAGGATGCTGCCTGGTATGAGAGGACAGGGTTACGAGCAAAGGTGAGGTAAATTGAGACTTTTCTTTAGAAAGACGGAGACTGAGAGGAGATCTAAAACAGATGTACAAGATTATGAAGGGTATCGGTAGAGTAAACAGTGGTAAGCTTTTTCCTAAGTTGGAATCAAATATCACGAGGGGCCACGGGCTTAGGGTGAGGGGGGTAAGGTATAATTTGGATGCTATGGGAAGGTTTTTCACATAGAGGGTTGTGGGGGTGTGGAACGCACTGCCAAGTAAGGTGGTGGAGGCAGGCAAGCTGGAGTTATTTAAGAGATAGTGAGATTGGCATATGAGTGGAATGGGGGGGAGGGATATAGTAGAATGATTTAAATAGGGATCATGAGCCTTGGGACTTTTCTGGGAGTTGCATAAGTTGTGCATGTTATTGGTGCATTTCTCTTTTATCCTCCAGGTATTTTGGTCCGCCTTGTTGTCCAACAAGGGGCATACCTGCGATGGGTCGTGAGAGGACTGCTCTTGGATTTTTTCGAGAGTAGCCTATTGCTTCATGTCGTTAGTGTACGCTTAAACTGGACCAGTTGATGGGCAATACGACAGCACAGTGACTATCACTGTTCTGTGCAGATACAAGGATTTGGGCCAGTGTCTGTGGGAGTTTGCACATTCTCCCCGTGCTTGCGTGGATTTTCTCTGCGTGCTCCGGGATCCTGTCACACCCCAAAGATGTACTCTTATGCTGATTGGCAAAACAAATTGCCCCAAATTGTCTCCCCAATTTGGTTCCAATGCAGATCTCTGTAAACATAGACAAGGGTCATGGATGGAAGTGGGAACATTAAAATGGCGACGCGGACTCGTTGGGCGGAAGGGCCTTTCTCCTGTGCTGTGTTGTTCTTTGTTCTTGTTCTTTATATTGTTGTCAGAAATACGAAAATCTAGAACATCCGAGGTCTATAAAATTGTACTTTTACGAAAGAATAAACATAAGATTTTTTTCCTTGAGCAGAGACTAATTTCTCTGCGAATAGCGGTTAAATACAGGTTTCAATTTACTTCACATGATGCAATAGTTTGAATTTAACAATGAGATGAGTATGAATTAGAAGTATAACATGACATTCCTATTTTTTTCTATTAGAACACACGCAGTTAAGGCTCGCTGGCGGTGGAAGCAGATGTGCGGGCCGATTGGAGATTCATCACAACTGGACCTGGGGCTCAGTTTGTGATGATTCCTGGGAACTGACAGAGGCTGACGTGGTTTGCAAGCAGCTGGGTTGTGGACATGCATTGCAACTTCCTCTTCCTGCATCGGCTGGACCTGACACGCAGCCAATTTGGTTGGATGAGCTGGAATGCTCTAGGAGTGAATCATTTCTCTGGGAATGTCCCCATGCATTGTGGGGAAACCACGACTGTAATCATAAAGAAGATGTGAACATCATGTGCTCTGGTAACCATCCCATTTTCTGCACTTATAACCGAATATAACATGAGTTATGTTCCTAAATTATGTATAGACAACACTTTCGAAGGCTTTTTGGCACAAAGGCTCACTTTCTTATTCTGGCCATAAGTAACACTGAAGCCTTTCTTCCGTCCACTTCATCGCGTTCACTTCTGTTTATTTATCCTTCATTTACTTCCCATAGTCCAAGTGAACTGAATAGCAAAATCAGTTAGGCAGTGAATTCCAGAAAAGGAATTCGTAGGCTGTCTAAGAGATGATTTTCTGCTGCAGATTGGTCGTAGGCAGTCAGGTCGAGAAGGTTGTTAGGAAGGCATATGGAGTCTTGGCTTTTATTGGTAGAGGGATTGAATTTCGGAGCCGCAACGTCATGTTGCAACTGTACAAAAACTCTAGTGCGGCCGCACTTGGAGTATTGTGTGCAGTTCTGGTCCCCACATTATAAGAAAGATGTGGAGGCATTGGAGAGGGTACAGAGGAAGTTTACCAGGATGTTGCCTGGTATGGAGGGCAGGTCTTATGAGGAGAGGCTGAGGGATTTGAGGTTGTCTTCGTTAGAAAGGAGGAGGCTAAGAGGGGACCTGATCGAAACATATAAGATGATTAGAAGTTTAGATAGGGTGGACAGTGATAGAACATAGAACATAGAACAATACAGCACAGAACAGGCCCTTCGGCCTTCGATGTTGTGCCGACCAAAATAAAAAGCAATGCCCCTCCTAACTAAACCATTCCCTTCTCATCCATATACGTATCAACTAACCTCTTAAACGCCACCAAACTTGGCGCATCTACAACAGCTGCAGGCAGGGCATTCCACTCCCTAATCACTCTTTCAGTAAAGAACCTACCTCTGATTACCGTCCTATAACTCATACCCCTTAATTTAAAGCTGTGTCCCCTCGTGCTAGCTTTCTCCATCCTAGGAAGAAGGCTATCACTGTCCCCCCTATCTAAACCTCTAATCATCTTATATGCTTCAATAAGATCCCCTCTTAGCCGCCTCCTTTCTAACGAAAACAACCTCAAATCCTTCAACCTATCTTCATAGGACCTGCCCTCCATACCAGGCAACATCCTGGTAAACCTCCTCTGACCCTCTCCAATGCCTCCACATCTTTCTTATAATGAGGGGACCAGAACTGCACACAATACTCCAAGTGCGGCCGCACTAGAGTTTTGTACAGTTGCAATATGATGCTGCGGCTCCTAAATTCAATCCCCCTACCAATAAAAGCTAAGACTCCATATGCCTTCTTAACAACTTTATCCACTTGACTGCCTACTTTCAGGGATAGCCTTTTTCCTAGGATGGAAAAAGTTAGCACGAGGGGACACAGCTTTAAATTAAGGGGTGATAGTTATAGGACGGATATCAGAGGTAGGTTCTTTACCCAAAGGGTGGTTCGGGAGTGGAATGCCCTGCCTGCAGCAGTTGTAGATGCGCCAAGTTTGGTGGCGTTTTAAGAGGTTAGTTGATAAGTATATGGAAGAGAAGGGAATGGTTTAGTTTGGAGGGGCATTGCTTTTTATATTGGTCGGCGCAACATCGAACGCCGAAGGGCCTGTTCTGTGCTGTAATGTTCTATGTTCTATGTTCTATGATTGTGACAGACCCTACGAGGGAGGAGATAATTTTGGATTTGGTGATGTGCAATGAGACAGACTTGATTAGTGAACTTTAGGTGAAGGAACCCTTCGGGAGCACAACATGACAGAATTTACCCTGCAGTTTGAGAACGAGAAGTTAGAGTCTGATATCGCGCTCTTACTGTTAAATAAAGGTCACTACAAAAAGATGAGGGAGAAGCTGGCCAGAGTTGATTGAATCAAACACTCAAAGCTTCCCATTGAAATTCAGTGTTGCTTGTTCTTGTTTATACTGTTTGAATTCCGTTTTTTTGTGTGATCTTTGCAAAATAATTCTGGCAAACGATGACTTCAACTGGCACAACATGTATTATACACTCTGGTTACAGAAGATATCATCTGGGTATATATCATTTGTTTGACAGAGCACAAAGAGGTGCATTTGGTGAAGGGAAAACATCGCTGTGAGGGCCGAATGGAGGTTCTCTACAATGGGATCTGGGGAACAGTGTTCTCAGAAAAGCTGGGTGGAAAAGATGCAGCAGTGATCTGTGAACAGGCTGATTGTGGCCCACCCGTTTCCATCGACTATGGCTGTCGCCTATTTGGAGTGGGATCCGGGCCTATTTGGCTGGATGATATCGAGTGTCTTTCACACGAGTTGACTCTTCGACAGTGCCAGGCAGACCCGTGGGGTCAACACAGCTGTGATCATTGGGAAGATACAGGTGTCGTTTTTTCAGGTAACACAATCAATCATTCTGATGGCAGGTATGATTTGAAATATTGATGTAGCTCATGGAGTCAACATGCTTGTCTTATCAACAGGGGGAGATAAACCGAAGCAAGAGCAGGACACTGTGAACAGCTGCAAGCGGGAATCAGGTGTTTTCCTAACTTTAATAAAACAGCTATCTTATTGTATTCATGTCTTATGCTACATCAAGGTTAATAATTTATTTGTAATCTTTGACAAACTCAGGACAAAGTTTGCGCTTGGCTGGGAGTAACAACAGCTGTTCTGGGAGAGTGGAGATACTGTGTAATGGAGCCTGGAGCACGGTGTGTGATGATTCCTGGGATTTGAACGATGCCAGTGTTGTCTGCAGAGAGCTGGGCTGTGGCTCTACTCTCGAGGCCACAGGAGGGGCCGCTTTTGGGCAGGGTAACCATACTATCTGGCTGGATAAGGTGAAGTCCACCGGAAGTGAAACCTTTCTGTTTGACTGCCCTTTTTCATCATTAGCTGATGCTGACTGTAATCACAAGGAAGATGCCAGTGTGATTTGCTCCGGTAAGCATCCCATTAAGCGGTGGAGTTTGGGACTGTGTGACGTTGTCCAGCCTATTTTTGCCGGATATATTTCATGCTTTCAGATGTCTCTCTGACCAATAATGCAAATAATTGTCCCCTTTTACCATATCTTCATCAGGTCCTGATCTATATCCGACCCCTCCATCCACGCCTTCAGGTATGTCTCAGTAATCAATATCAGTCATCATTATGGCTAATTTTACATTGGGATAAACAATTATCAGACATTACCATTGTCTTAATTTTATCAATGTCTGACGAAAATCCAACTGTGTGAAACATATAAATCTTTAAAAAAAACATTGTTGGCAGTTTATCTGATGAAACTTTCATGAATCTTTCAACAAGGACATGAAGATGATAGCTCCTCCATCCCTCTGATGATCTGCATATCACTCGGTATCTTGTTGAGCTGTGTGTTCATCGCCCTTTTGACAGTAATGCAGAGAAGATCATCAATAAAAGGTAAGGCCTGAATCATATGCTTGAATACACGCTGAGTCATAGATGTTGCTTCATATATCAGGGGGACTTCTCTGTCACTTTGTGCAGACTGACCTCGGCACATATCAAAAACAGAATAGAACATAGAACATAGAACACTACAGCACAAACAGGCCCTTCGGCCCACCAGTTGTGCCGAACACATCAAAACCTACCCAGCCATAGACCTATCTATAACCCCCAATCCCATTGGATCCCATATACTCATCAACTCATATACTCAATAACTGAGCATTGGCCAGTAATTCATTTCAATCCAAAAAAGTCAGCATATGTTACATATAAACGAGTGTGCCATCTACATTCATATTCCTGCTTCAACCGCCAGTATATGAAGAAACGAAATCAGATTCATTTTTGTGGGATACATAAAAAAAATAAAATCAGTAAAGTAAACCCTGATAGCCTACACCCTCTGGTACTAAAGGAGATAGTAGCAGAAATTGTGGGTGCATTAGTTATGATAGAACATAGAACATAGAACATTACAGCACAGAACAGGCCCTTCGGCCTTCGATGTTGTGCCGACCAAAATAAAAAGCAATGCCCCTCCAAACTAAACCATTCCCTTCTCTTCCATATACTTATCAATTAACCTCTTAAACGCCACCAAACTTGGCGCATCTACAACAGCTGCAGGCAGGGCATTCCACTCCCTAATCACTCTTTGAGTAAAGAACCTACCTCTGATATCCGTCTATAACTATCACCCCTTAATTTAAAGCTGTGTCCCCTCGTGCTAGCTTTCTCCATCCTAGGAAAAAGGCTATCACTGTCCACCCTATCTAAACCTCTAATCATCTTATATGCTTCAATAAGATCCCCTCTTAGCCGCCTCCTTTCTAACGAAAACAACCTCAAATCCTTCAACCTCTCTTCATAGGACCTGCCCTCCATACCAGGCAACATCCTGGTAAACCTCCTCTGTACCCTCTCCAATGCCTCCACATCTTTCTTATAATGTGGGACCAGAACTGCACACAATACTCCAAGTGCGGCCGCACTAGAGTTTTGTACAGTTGCAACATGATGCTGCGGCTCCTAAATTCAATCCCCCTACCAATAAAAGCTAAGACTCCATATGCCTTCTTAACAACTTTATCCACTTGACTGCCTACTTTCAGGGATCTATTGACACATACACCAAGATCCTTCTGTTCCTCAACACTATTAAGAGCCCTACCATTAGCCCTATACTCTACACATTTATTGTTTCTGCCAAAGTGCATTACCTCACACTTTTCCACATTAAACTCCATTTGCCACCTCTCGGCCCAGCTCTGCAACTTGTCCAAGTCACTCTGTAAACTATAATACCCCTCTTCACTATCTACCACTCCACCGACTTTAGTGTCATCTGCAAATTACTGATCCATCCCTCAATACCCTCATCCAGATCATTTATAAAAATTACAAACAGCAGGGGCCCCAAAACAGACCCCTGAGGCACACCACTTGTCACCAACAAGTGACAAGTGATGTCATTAAGGGCATCATGCAACCCGGAAATTATCTCTTCCATCTCCTTCCATCGGGATACATATACAAAAGTCTGTGGTTGTTTACCAACCGACTCAATA
Organism: Sphyrna mokarran; assembly: GCA_024679065.1. Taxonomy (NCBI): domain Eukaryota; kingdom Metazoa; phylum Chordata; class Chondrichthyes; order Carcharhiniformes; family Carcharhinidae; genus Sphyrna; species Sphyrna mokarran. Next base: position 57,277,473 of record JAGIQG010000017.1, on the reverse strand, counting down.
ACTCTTCCCTGATGCCGTTAAGAACATTGAATGGACCTCCGTTGTATTAAGTTGATCATTCTCTACACCCTAGCTACAACTGAGCACGATATTCTACATTCTGTTGTTTCTTTCTGTATGAATGTATGCTTTATTTGTATAGTATGCAAGGAACATTACTTTTCACTGTATGTTTATACATGTGATAAAAAGACACAAAATAAAAGGTGGAGAATTGTGCGTAGTTCTCTTCACCACACCATAAGTCGCATGGGATTGCATTTCAAAATAGATTACCCAGGAAATTGTGATATGTCTTTTTTTTAGATATGAAGAAATAAAGGTTATCCAAGGATTGTTACCCTTGAAGGAAAGAACGGTGAGTAGATAGTTCAATGAATTGTGCAAAATTCCGAGAGGTACGTCAATTGTAGATCAGAAGGAAATGTCTTCCCCAGTAGAGAGGTCAGCTATCAGGAGCACAGATTATATAAATTAGGCAGGAATATTGGGGATTTGATGAAAAGCGTTTTTACCAAGAAGGCAGTGGGAAACTGGTGCCCGCTGCCTTCTTGGATGATAAAAACGGAGACCATCGGGACATTTATGAAGCATTTAGATGGGCACTTCAAACAAAACAAAGCTGTGGGCCAAATGAAGTGAAATAAAATCATAATGTCACGGGTAATAGCCTCATGTATAACTAATATTTTGGAAGAAAGCATGCGAGTTGTCAGGCAGGAGCATTTAGGAATATCCAAGCATGCATGTAACAAAATCATTGGTTTACTTCCAGAGACAGATGAGCTGAGACTGGCAAAGTTCAGATTGGTTACAGAGGTGGACATAGATGGCCATGGAACGGGCACACATATGAGGATGGATGATATTTTGGATGGCAAATTGGTACCGAGATTCTGACTGTGTGTTACACTCTCAGTACACTTTTGTAAAGTGTTACAGCAGGCTTTCTGGCGGTCGGCGAATGCATTGCGTTTAGATTGAACAAAAGAGGATTGAAGGGGTATCTGAACGTTTTGAATCATATACATCATAGTTAAAACAAATTCTTCTAAGGAGCAGGGGTTATACAATTTCATGGACAGACGAGTGAAGGTGAAAATGTTATCTTTTCTCAGGCAAGATAAGTGTTTTTTTTTGTGTGAAGTGTTTGACATCACGTTGAGCTTTTTCTTTCGTAATATAATGATGATATTACCAAGATACCATTAAGCAACATTGATGTTTGAGAGGATATGGGTTTTAAACTCAGTTCAGTGTCAAAAGGGCGACCTCAGTTGTCGCCCTAACAGAAGATTGGAATCAATGAGCCTGAACGCACAGATTGTAAGGATAACTGAGGACAATGCATCCAATTTTCCCAAAACTGAATTGAGGTTGATGTCATATTTTTGTTAAATCAAGATATATTGATTCTGGAATCTGAAACAAAAACAGAAAATGCCGGTAAATCTCAACAAGTCTGACAGTGTCTGTGGAGAAACAAGAGGAACAACATTCCAAGTCTGGATGATCCTTCATCAGCAACCACGCAATCAAGATAGTTCAACATTGTTCATAAAAAAAATGGTTAAAACTACTTACTTGGCACAGCAATGATAGCGAGAAATGGATAATAACCAGCTTGAATAACTTTAAGGATGCATTCGAGCCGCCATAATGCTGACATGTTGTCGTAAAATTTAAAAAGAGCGAGAAGAGCCCCGGATAACGATCTGTCCGTTGCTGTAACATTCCAGGCTGTTGTATTCAGACTCTCGTCCATTTTGTTTAACTTCCCAATCAGTTGTTCTCAGATTCTGATCCGCTGTTGAACCATTCAATCAACTGTTCTCAGATCCTCACCCAATCTTGTAAAATGCGAAACTGTTGCTCTCAGGGTCTGAACAATCCCGCATTCTTGTATCTATTTCATAGCTGTGATAATCTCTCCAGAGGCACAGCTGGTTTCTAGGGAGAATAACATCACTTGCAATCAGTGAACAAACGGTTTCAGCTATTCCATTGCAATCCATTTTGTGCTAATATAAAATAGAACAATAAGCGATAGAAAACAGACGATTGCTCAGGGAAAGAATATGGGGAATGTTGGATTCGCTGGCGAACTCGTCCATCCTGATAGGTTACACGAGTTATTCGGGATAATTTTCAGGATGTGAATGGTTGCTTCTAATAAAGGCATTAAAGATTGTGAATTCAACCTGTTGCCTGATATTACTGCTGGAAATAGGAAAGGGTTTTTCTTTTTCATATGACATTAATATTGCATAAATGATAAACAGTGAGTTGGTTTAATGCAGGATATTGAGGATAAAGTTTAGTGAAGCAGTTGTTAAATTCGCTTTTTCTCGAGACTTTTCCTCCTCGATACAAAGGCAAACACCATCAGTGTTCAGAAACAAAATCTTGTTTGTATTCCACATGTATGCTGTCTAACCTTCGGAACTTACCCTCCACTCAGTGTTCGAAGTCAGTTAGTAAAAAGCACACGATGCAACAAGGCTAACCCCTTTTCTACAATTTACAATCCCAGCAGGTAGATGCAGTTTCAAACACGACTTAAACACACGCCATCTTATTCAATCAAAAATGTCTAAAATTAAACACACATCACCCGATCCAATCAAAAACAAATAGTTAAAGGAATTGGTATATGAGAAAGAACTTCCTTTTGAAATGCACTTTTACTTCTTACAAACATCACCCATGAAAACATACGCATAATATTTTTAGGATACCCCATTTGTTAGCGCAAAAGGAAACATTATCAACTGCACAGCTAGATCACGCCCCAACTGGGCTCAGCAAGCTGGAACACATCTTTAACCTCTTTTTTTGTCAGTTTGCTCCCATGAGCCGATTCTTTGCCGTTCTTGCAAGCCCAATAGTTCACTTGGCTCTCTGCAATGGCAAAAAAACTCTTCAATAGCTCATTCCCTTCTTTTATCATTCCATGATAATTACCTCGTAAATCATTTTAAAGAGGTAGGGGGTCGTTGGATGAATGGACGAAATAATTACATAGGCATTTGAGAAGAAATAAAATAGCCAACACAGCCAAAATCATGATTCCTAGGTGTACCATCATTCCTCAACAGTCTCCAAATATGTTACAAAACACCACCAACAGGGGTGTTGTAATAATTGAATTTCTACCCTTCTGTTCTGATCTTATATGCTATCTCTGTAATGTGATTCGCTCGGCTTGTAATACTTTTGGAGGAATCAGAGATATCGGTGCAACACTCTGCTCCCACTAGAGTGTGTGTACTTTCCTAACCCGCCAGTAAATAGCCCAAAGCTATTTGGTTTTGAAGGGCTATCTTTGGGATAATAATCACTTCTGCCGATACCTCAGATATTGCGGTGTCCATATTTTCCAGGCCATCTGCTGTGTTAATGTTTATTTTCTGGAGAGCTGAGGCCATGTTGATCAGTTGTCGGGAAGCTTTGGCTAAGCTGTAGGGAGGGAAGGATATCATATAAAATCGCTGGGTTTCTGTAATAACATTCTTTGATCTCAAAGGTGTATCTTGAGGTTGAGCGGTAAGGCGTCATAATGTCGGACACAGGGGACAACATACATTAGATAACAAGATTCTGCCCAGTCCCAAGTGAGCCATGGATAGGCGGTGTTTCCACTGACAAAATAGGCACCATTACAGGTAATCATGTTGTTCGGTAGCTCGGCAAATATCCTTACTTGCACAGACCCGTTAGAATATTCAATTTTCAGCATGTCCCTTTGGTGTCCTTCAGTGACATTGAACGTCTAGGTGCAGCTACTACAGCTTCGTCCCATTTCTAAGGAAACATATGGATCCGTTCTGCTGATTCATGACAAGAAAATTGGGGGTGGGGGAGACCGACCCCATTTTGGGTTTGAAGCTATGAATAAGAGACGCCAGGTTACACCCAGCAGTGTTCAAAGTTGAAGCATCACCTAGAAATATCTACTTGGATATCTTTGATAGTCTGGGATCAGCTTTGTCACCCACTTTTAAACCCGTTTTGATGCAGTGTCCGTCCGACAGTTTCCTGTGTGGATAACATGATGTGAAACAAGGGGATCCCTCCTTTGCTATGAGTAAGAATATATGAACATACCCAACACTTACTCAGGTTTGACTGCAATGCATAAGGTAAGATGCGTACAGAAAATGAATTCGAAGTCAAATGCCCATTAGTTAGTCCACGTGGGAGACTTTGTTTTCTTTGGACTGGTCGTCCTCATTCCCCAGAGGAATAGCCGGAAGTCTGAGGGTGATGAGAATAAACTTCATTCGTTATTGGTATGTCCTGGTATCCATTGTTTACAGTCATTCAGATGTGTGCAGCGAGGCTGTCCTTGAAGCTTGATTGCCGTTGGAGTCTGGAGGAGAACTTGGAACAGTCTTTTCCATGTGGCCCACTTTTGGTTGATCCAAGATCTCTATTAGTACTCCTTCTATTTGGCGCCCAATGAAGTCAGTCTGTGCATCAGGATCTGTTTCCATCAGTTCGTTTCCCAGAGGTTCACTGTACCTGAGAATGCAGAAACTTAAAAGCTGGTAGAAATACGTCTGCACTGAGTTACCCATAATGTGAGCATTTAGTTTCGTGAGTGGGCTCGCATTGCAACCCAGGGAGTTTCCTTGGTCCACCATAGAATATTTCTGCAGCTGATAGTCCGATTGTAAAAGTGGGGTGTTATTCTCATGCGGTAGAGGACAAAGATAAGATCTTTAGCCAAGGTATGTCAATTTCAGATGTTACTTAGACTAGCCTGACTTTGAGGGTCCCATGAGTTCTTTCCACTATTCCCGCTGCCTGAGAGTGGTAGACACAGTATATATAATATGCAACGCAATTCCTTATTCAGTTTGTGCGTGGAGCCTGAAGAGATTGGAGAGGCACTGAACAAATATTTCTCTTCGGTATTCACACAGGGTGATGTAAATGTAGTTATGGAGAACACTGAGGTACAGGGTAGCAAACTGGAAAGTATTGAAGTAGATAGGGAGGATGTGCTAGATATTCTCGAGGGTTTGAAGTTGGATAAGTCCCCTGGGACGGACGGGATTTACCCTAGGATTCTCTGGGAGGCAAGAGAGGAGATTGCAGAGCCTCTGACTCTGATCTTCAGGTCGTCGTTGGTTACGGGTGTGGTTCCGGAGGACTGGAGGATAGCGAATGTGGTCCCATTGTTCAAGAAGGAGAAGAGAGACCTTCCAGGGAATTATAGGCCAGTGAGTCTTACTTCTGTTGTGGGCAACCTATTGGAGAGAATTATTAGCGATAGGATTTATAGTTATTTAGAGCGAAATGAATTGATTGGGGATAGTCAGCATGGTTTTGTGAAGGGTAGGTCGTGCCTTACTAACCTCATTGAGTTTTTGAAAAAGTGACCAAAGAGGTGGATGGGGGTAAGGTGGTTGATGTGGTATATATGGACTTTAGTAAGGCGTTTGATAAGGTGGCCCATGGAAGACTTCTGCAGAAAATGCAGATGTATGGGATAGAGGTGATTTAGCTAATTGGGTTAGGAATTGGCTAGCAGATAGAAGACAGAGGGTGGTGGTTGATGGGAGATATTCATCGTGGAGTTCGGTTACTAGTGGTGTACCTCAGGGATCTGTTTTGGGGCCCTGCTGTTTGTAATTTTTATAAATGATCTGGATGAGGGTATTGAAGGATGGATTAGTAAATTTGCGGATGACACCAAAGTCGGAGAGTGGTAGATAGTGAAGAGGGGTGTTATAGTTTGCAGAGAGACTTGGACAAGTTGCAGAGCTGGGCCGAGAGGAGGCAAATGGAGTTTAATGTGGAAAAGTGTGAGGTAATTCACTTTGGCAGGAATAACAAATGTGTAGAGTATAGGGCTAATGGTAGGACTCTTAATAGTGTTGATGAACTGAGGGATCTTGGTGTATGTGTGCATAGATCCTGAAAGTTGGCAATCAAGTTGATAAGGTTGTTAAGAAGGCATATGGAGTCTTAGCTTTTATTGGTAGGGGGATTGAATTTCGGAGCCGCAACGTCATGTTGCAAACTGTACAAAACTCTAGTGCGGCCGCACTTGGAGTATTGTGTGCAGTTCTGGTCCCCACATTATAAGAAAGATGTGGAGGCATTGGAGAGGGTACAGAGGAGGTTTACCAGGATGTTGCCTGGTATGAAGGGCAGGTCTTATGAGGAGAGGCTGAGGGATTGAGGTTGTTTTCGTTAGAAAGGAGGAGGCTAAGAGGGGACCTGATCGAAACATATAAGATGATTAGAGGTTTAGATAGGGTAGACAGTGATAGCCTTTTTCCTAGGATGGAAAAAGCTAGCACGAGGGGACACAGCTTTACATTAAGGGGTGATAGTTATAGGACGGATATCAGAGGCAGGTTCTTTACCCAAAGGGTGGTTCGGGAGTGGAATGCCCTGCCTGCAGCAGTTGTTGATGCGCCAAGTTTGGTGGCGTTTAAGAGGTTAGTTGATAAGTATATGGAAGAGAAGGGAATGGTTTAGTTTGGAGGGCCATTGCTTTTTATATTGGTCGGCGCAACATCGAAGGCCAAAGGGCCTGTTCTGTGCTGTAATGTTCTATGTTCTATGTTCTAAAGTCGAGAACATTCTCTGAGCTAATTTGTTGGGGTATGCCAAATCTGGGTATAATCTTTGTTCATAATATTTTTACTACTGTAGAGGCTTTGTGACTGGTATGCAGAACGTCTCGATCCAAAGGCTAAATACATCAACAGTTACAAGACAATATTTATAACAGTGTACACACGGTAATTCTATAAAATCTAACTGACCACAATCAAATGGCCCACCTGGCAAGGAGGTAATACTTCGTGGATTCCTGGTACTTTGGCTGACATTATTCTGTCAACATATCAAACATGACATATCACGTGATTGGGTTGCTTCATTTAATTGTGAGTGGCAACAGGTGTGGAGCAATATTGCACATATTCCCTTATTGCTGAGGTGCGGATCTGAGTGCAGAATATCAAACATTAAATGTAATATCCATTGGGTGCACACACTTGGCAGCCTGGAGTAACGCATAGGCCTGTTGACACAGAATACGAACGCCCATGCATCTTCCAAAGGTCTTGTTCGGAAGGACGGGAGTCCCCCTGTAAAGGTTCAATAATGGTTATATCTGGCATGCCGGGAGTATTTCAATGAGGCGAGCGTTTTCTCGCCTGCTTATTCACGAATAACACCACCTTAGCCCCGGAGGCTTCAGTGGCCTTGGCAGCACGATCAGCCAGGGCATTACCCGTAATGAGCAATGATGAGTCCAACATGTGATCCTCACACTTAATAATAACCAATTCTGCGGGGAGAAGGATAGCCTGCAGTAGGTTCTGCACAAAACGGGATTTTTGGATTGGGGAAACCCGAAGTGGTAAGTGGCAAGGCTGGGCTCATAACTGGTTGGTAAGCTGATGGAGAGGCTTCTGAGGGATAAGATATATGAACATTTGGAGAAGTTTGGACTGATTAGAAATAGTCAGCATGGTTTTGTCAAGGGCAGGTCATGCCTTACGAGCCTAGTTGAATTCTTCGAAAATGTGACTGAACACATTGACGAAGGGTGGTGGACATAGTGTACATGGACTTTAGTAAGGCGTTTGATAAGGTCCGCCATGCAAGGCTTCTGGAGAAGGTGAGAGGGCATGGGATCCAAGGGGCTTTGGCCTCGTGGATCCAGAACTGGCTTGCCAGCAGAAGTGGATGGGCCTTGTTCTGCAGGGTAACCAGTGGAGTGCCCCAGGGATCTGTTCTGGGACCCCTGCTGTTCGTCATTTTCATAAATGACCTGGATGAGGAAGCAGAGGGATGAGTTAGTAAGTTCACCGAGATACAAAGGTCGGTAGTGTTGTGGACTGTCTGGAGGGATGCCAAAATTTGCAGCGGGACATAGACAGGATGCAAGACTGGGCAGAGAAGTGGCAGATGGACTTCAACGCGGATAAATGTGTAGTGGTCCATTTTGGCAGGAATAATGGGACTAAGGAGTACAATATAAGGGGTAGGAGTCTTAACTGTGTTATAGAGCAGAAGGATCTCGGGGTCCGGGTCCATAGGACTCTTAAATCGGCCTCGCAGGTGGAGGAAGTGGTCAAGAAGGCATACGGTGTACTGGCCTTCATTAATCGAGGAATAGAGTTTAGGAGTCAGGAGGTAATGATGCAGCTCTATAAGACTCTAGTCAGACCCCAGTTGGAGTATTGTGTGCAGTTCTGGTCGCCTCGTTATAGGAAGGATGTAGAGGCTATTGAGAGGGTTCAGAGGAGATTTACAAGGATGCTGCCTGGATTGGGAGGCAGGCCTTATGAAGATAGGTTGAGGGAGCTGAGACTCTTCTCACTGGAGAGACGTAGGTTGAGAGGCGACCTGATATCCACATCTGAAATGTGGAGCTTATTCAAGGAGCAGCTGCTGCGAGTCCTTGATAAGTATGTCCCTGTCAGGCAAGGAGGAAATGGTCGAGTAAGGGAACCTTGGTGTACGAAAAATGTTAATTCGCTGGTTAAAAGGAAAAAGGAGGCTAATGTCAGTATGAGGCTTGAAGGGTCGGTTAGTGCAATGGATAGCTATAGATTAGCCAGGAGGGAGCTAAAGAGTGAGTTGAGGAGAACTAAGAGGGGACACGAGAAGACTTTGGCTGAATGTTAAGAATAGAAGATTGGTTAGGGCAAGATTAGGGCCAGTCATAGACAGCAGTGGGAAGTTGTGCGTGGAGCCTGAAGAGATTGGAGAGGCACTGAACAAATATTTCTCTTCGGTATTCAAGCAGGGAGATGTAAATGTAGTTGTGGAGAACACTGAGGTACAGGGTTGCAAACTGGAAAGTATTGAAGTAGATAGGGAGGATGTGCTAGATATTCTTGAGGGTTTGAAGTTAGATAAGTCCCCTAGGCCGGACGGGATTTACCCTAGGATTCTCTGGGAGGCAAGAGAGGTGATTGCAGAGCCTCTGGCTCTGATCTTCAGGTCGTCGTTGGTTATGGGTATAGTTCCGGAAGACAGGAGGATAGCGAATGTGGTCACATTGTTCAAGAAGGGGAAGATGGACTTTCCAGGGAATTATAGGCCAGTGAGTCTTACTTCTGTTGTGGGCAAAGTTTTGGAGAAAATTATTAGGGATAGGATTTATAATTATTTAGAGAGAAATGATTGGGGATACTCAGCATGGTTTTGTGAAGGGTAGGTCATGCATTACTAACCTTATTGAGTTTTTTTGAAAAAGTGACCAAAGAGGAGGATGGGGGTAAGGCTGTTGATGTGGTATATATGGACTTTAGTAAGGTGTTCGATAAGGTGTCCCATGGAAGGCTTCTGTAGAAAATGCAGATGTATGGGATAGAGGGTGATTTAGCTAATTGGATAAGGAATTGGCTAGCAGATAGAAGACAGAGGGTGGTGGTTGATGGGAGATATTCATCGTGGAGTTTGGTTACAAATGGTGTACCTCAGGGGTCTGTTTTGGGGCCCCTGCTGTTTGTAATTTTTATAAATGATCTGGATGGGGGTATTGAAGGATGGATTAGTAAATTTGCAGATGACACTAAAGTCGGTGGAGTGGTAGATAGTGAAGCGGGGTGTTATAGTTTGCAGAGAGACTTGGACAAGTTGCAGAGCTGGGCCGAGAGGTGGCAAATGGAGTTTAATGTGGAAAAGTGTGAGGTAATGCACTTTGGCAGGAACAAATAAATGTGTAGAGTATAGGGCTAATGGTAGGGCTCTTAATAGTGTTGAGGAACAGAAGGATCTTGGTGTATGTGTCAATAGATACCTGAAAGTAGGCAGTCAAGTGGATAAAGTTGTTAAGAAGGCATATGGAGTCTTAGCTTTTATTGGTAGGGGGATTGCATTTCGGAGCCGCAACGTCATGTTGCAACTGTACAAAACTCTAGTGCGGCCGCACTTGGAGTATTGTGTGCAGTTCTGGTCCCCACATTATAAGATGTGGAGGCATTGGAGACGGTACAGAGGAGGTTTACCAGGATGTTGCCTGGTATGGAGGGCAGGTCTTATGAAGAGAGGCTGAGGGATTTGAGGTTGTTTTCGTTAGAAAGGAGGCGGCTAAGAGGGGACCTAATCGAAACATATAAGATGATTAGAGGTTTAGATAGGGTGGGCAGTGATAGCCTTTTTCCTAGGATGGAGAAAGCTAGCACGAGGGGACACAGCTTTAAATTAAGGGGTGATAGTTATATGACGGATATCAGAGGTAGGTTCTTTACCAGAGGGTGGTTAGGGAGTGGAATGCCCTGTCTGCGGCAGTTGTAGGTGCGCCAAGTTTGGCGACGTTTAAGAGGTTAATTGATAAGTTTATGGAAGAGAAGGGAATGGTTTAGTTTGGAGGGTCATTGCTTTTTTCATAATTGGTCGGCGCAACATCGAAGGCCGAAGGGCCTGTCATACGCTGTAATGTTCTATGATCTATGATAGAGGTTTATAAAATGTTGAGAGGAATAGATAGGGTGGACTCTCAGAGACTATTTCCCCGAGCTGAAATGGTCACTACGAGAGGACACAGATTTAAGGTGCAGGGAAGCAAATACAAAGGAGATGTCAGAGGTAGGTTTTTCACTCAGAGGGTGGTGAGTGAATGGAACCGACTGCCGTCGGAGGTTGTTGAGGCAAACTCACTGGGGTCTTTTAAATGACTTCTGGATGAGTATATGGAAAAGAATATGATAGGGGATTATAGATAGGTCTGTGGATTGGTAGATGTGACCGGCGCAACTCGTGGGCCGAAGGGCCTGATGTGCTGTATTGTTCTTTGTTCTATGTTCTATGACCAAAATCATGGGTAATACCAAAGGTGCAGCGGGAATCAGTTTTGATGTCAGCAGAGGCATTGGAGAGGGTACAGAGCGTTAGAAAGGAGGCGGCTAAGAGGGGATCTTATTGAAGCATATAAGATGATTAGAGGTTTAGATAGGGTGGACAGTGATAGCCTTTTTCCTAGGATGGAGAAAGCTAGCACGAGGGGACACAGCTTTAAATTAAGGGGTATGAGTTATAGGACGGATATCAGAGGTAGGTTCTTTACTCAAAGAGTGATTAGGGAGTGGAATGCCCTGCCTGCAGCTGTTGTAGATGCGCCAAGTTTGGTGGCGTTTAAGAGGTTAATTGATAAGTATATGGAAGAGAAGGGAATGGTTTAGTTTGGAGGGGCATTGCTTTTTATTTTGGTCGGCACAACATCGAAGGCCGAAGGGGCTGTTCTGTGCTGTAATGTTCTATGTTCTATGTTCAGAACGGCCAGCCCCCAGGCTACAAGCCTGAGTTGGGGCAAACAGTTTTGTTTTGTTTTGGCTGAAATCGGGGGTCAAAGGATGCCGATTTTAAAACCGTTGCAGTGTTTACTGTGGAGTTGTCCCTGAGGGGCTTCTCTCCTGGGGAAATAGATGAGCTTCTGTGAACACAAAAGGTGAGGTCCGGTGTGGACAAAGGGACATCAGTTAGGTCGGGGCAAGGGGACGTCAAAAAATGAATCCTGAGGAGGAAATGCTGCGGTGGATCGAGAGTTCTTCTGGTAGGACAGTCAGAACAAATAGCTGGATTGATAGTGGACAAAAGGAAAATGCCAAGAGTGGGTTGTCTGAAGGGTACCTCATATCGACTAAATCATTCCTATGTGACATGTTGAGTTTGATGGGAGGTGAGGAGAGCTACAACTACATGTGAGGTGAAGACAGTAAGGGCGGGGCGGGGGGTTGTTAGCAGCTTGGTAGGCAAAGTAATATCAGGGAGCCATTGCCGACAATAATTCACCAGTCCTGAAAAGGCCCTCATCTTTTTGGGGGATGTGGGCAATGCCAGCATCAGAATAGGGTGAATTCGCTGGGTGTCAGGAAACACTCCGAAGCACCAAGGAGTGTGCCAGACAATTGGACCTGTTGCTGAATGCATTTCACCGTGGCAGCTGGAACCGCATAAGTCCAGCAATGAAAACCATTACAGAGCCAAGTAGTATTCACAATATTGGTGAGTTTAGAGGGCCTGGCCAGAAGAAGATCATCGACATATTGGATGACTGTGGATCCATCCACTAATTCGAGGTCAGCAATTGCCGGTGCAAGGTATGCGAGAAGAGGGTCAGGGCATGGACAAAACACTGGAGTAGGCCTGTCGAGGTGTATCGTTGCCGCTGAAACGTAAAGACAAAAAATACTGGGATTCTTGTGCCAAGAGGAAAGCAAAGAAAGAATAATGAAGGCCCACTAGAGTAAAAAACACCAGAGTGAGGGGGGAAACGTGAGTAAGGATAGAATGTAAATGTTTCACAATCATGATTTTCTAACTACCCCCTCTATTTGTATCCAGTCTGATCATGTGACTATCTAGATAAGTCTTAAAATTTCCTAGCGTGTCTGCCTCATAAACGTTGCTAGGTACTGCATTCCAGACCCCCACCACCTTTGTGTAAAATATGTCCACAGTATTGAACCTTGCACACTCCCCCAACCCCCTCCCCGATATTGAACTTTTGACGACTTGTGTTTATCAATTCCAACCTGGGGAAAACAAAACTTCCAACTGTTACCCTATCAACCATTTCATAAACTTCTATCACGTCGCCCTTCAACCTCCATCCTTGCAGGGAGAACAACCTTAGGTTACTCAATTTAACCTCATATCTTAGACCCTCCATGCCAGGCAACATCTTGGTAAACCTTTTTCTGCACTTTCTTCGAAGTCTTCATGTTCTTCTGATAGTATGGCGATCAGAACAGGACACTGAATCTTCAAGGACGGAATGAACCCAGCCAGCCCTATGATACTAAATCGCAAAGGACAGAGTGAATCCAGCCAGGTCTGTGACACTGAATCTCAAATAACATTTCAAAAACAGATAGGTGTGTGACACTGAATCTCAAATCATACAGCAAAGACAGCCAGTCCTGTGACACAGCATCTCAAAGTACACAGTGAACTCAGCCAAGCGCATGATATTGAATCTCAAAGGAAAAATGTGTATCCAGCAAGAACTGTGACGATGAATATCAAAGGAAACTATAATCACAACCAGCCCTATGACACTGAATCTCACAGTTCAGAGTGAAGCCAGCTGGATCCATGAAACTCAATCTCAAATAAATACTCAAACTTAGGTAGGCGTGTGTCACTGAATCTAAAAGGACAGGATGGATCCAGCCAGGCCTGTGTAACTGAATGAAAGAACAAAGTGAATCCAGCCTAGCATTGTGACACAAATCCAAAGGAGAGTTCAAAAGCAGCCAGGCGTGCGACACTGAATGTGAAATGACAAAGTCTACCGTGACCTGCAACATTAAATCTCAAAGGACAAGTTGCACCCAACCAGGCTCTGTCTCAACGGACATAGCGAACGCAGAGAGGCCTGTGACACAACATTTCGAACACAGTCAGGCCTGTGATACTGACTCTGAAAGGTCAGGGTGACCCCAGCTAGGCTTTTAAAACTGAATCTGAGAGGACAGAGTGAACTCAGACAAGCTTGTGGTACTGAAACTCAAAGGGCAGAGTGGACCCAGCCAAGCCTGTGACACTGAAACTCAAAGGCCGAGTAAACCCAGTCAGGCCTGTGACGCAGAATCTGAAATAACAGAGTGAATCCAGCCCAGCCTCTGACACTGAATCTCAAAGGACAGTGAATCCAGCCATGCCTGTGATACTGATCCTCAAACAACAAAGTGAATCTTGCCAGCTCTGTGACACTAAATTTCAAAGGACATTTTGAAAATATCCAGGTCTGTGACACTGAATCACAAGCTGAATCCAGTCGGGTGTAAACAGAGAAACACGGAACAGTACAGCATAGTACTGGCCGTTGGACTCTCAACGTTATGCTGAGCTATATTCAAAACCAAGATCAAGCTATCCCACCCCCTATCATTCTGGAGTGCTCTATGTGCCTATCCATTAATCGCTTGAAATTTCCAGAAGAGTCTGATTCCGCTCTCACAGCAGGCAGCGTATTCCACGCCCCAACCACTCTCTGAGTAAAGAATTTATCTCAGACATCCGCCTATATTTCCCACAATGAACCTTGTAGTTATCACCACTAGTAACATCTGCATTCACCCGAGGAAATAATCTCTGCACGGCTACTCTATCTATCCCCCTCATCATGTAACAACCTCTATTAGGTCACCTCTCATCGCTCTCCGCTCCAGAGAACAAAGAACAAAGACCAAAACCGCACGGGAAACAGGGCCTTCGGCCCAAAGACCCCGCGCCGTCACCCCGATGTTCCCAACTCTACCCACGATCCCAGTCCATGTTGATCGATCTATGGATTAAAAACCAAATTTGAGACAATTTAGGAAGAATTTGTTTTGCCAATTAGCCTAAGAGCACATCTTTGGGATGTGGGCGGAAACCGGAACGCCCAGAGAAAACCCACGTAAGCACGGGGAGAATGACCAAACTCCCACAGACATAGGCCCAAATCCGAGTATCTGCACAGCACAGCGATAGTCACTGAGCTGTCGTGTTGCCCATCAGATGGTCCAGGTCAAGCGTACACTAACAACGTTAAGCACTAGGATACTCTCGAAAAATATCCAAGAGCAGCCCTCTCACGACCCATCACGTGTATGCCCCTCGTTAGACAACAAGGTGGAGCAAAGCACCCGTAGGATAAAAACAGAGAGAAAAACCTCAGCTCCCTCAACCTTTCCTCATCAGACCTATCTTCCAAACCAGGCAGCATCCTGAGAATCTTCACTGCACTCCCTCCAATGTGTCCACATCCTCCTTATGGTGAGGTGACCAGAACTGAACACAATATTCCAAATATGATCTCATCAGTGTCCTGTAGAGTTACACATAACCTCACGGCTCTCACCCTCAAATCCACTGTTAAAAAACGTTATTTCAGTATAAGTCTTCTTCCCGGTTCTATCCACTGAAATTGCAACTTTCACAGATTTGTGGTTATGAACTCCAAGATTTCTTTGTTCCTCCACATTCCACAGAAACCTGCCGTTGACTCTGTAATCCGCATTCAAGTTTGTTCTACCAAAATGAATCATCTTTCACTTATCACTGTTAAAATCCTTCTGTCACTTTTTTGGACTAGCTCTGCATCCTTTCTTTTTGCTGTCTGCAAGAGTCCTCTGCCTCTTCCACTACTCCACCAATCTTGGTGTCATCAGCAAATTTACGAACTCACTTTTCAGCCCTCTCTTCCAAGTCATTGATTAAAAAATATCATACATAGGAATGGACACAACACTAACTCCTGTGGTACACGGCTGATAAATGGCCTCAAGTGTGAAAAATTTCCTTCCGCCATCACCCTCTATCTTCTGTGAGACAACCACTTACTTACCTAATCGGCGAAATTTCCTTTATCCCCCACCTCCTTTCCTTCTTCATTAGCTTAACATGGGAACCTTTCAATCAACTTACTAAAATCCATGTATTTTTATCCATGTATCAATTGGTCTACTTGTCTACGCATTTAATTGTCACTTCAAAGAATTCAATAAAATCTGTGAGGCTGGACTCACCTCTCACGAAACCGTGCTGACTATCCCGGATTAAACTGCAACAGGTCTGTGATACCAAATCTCAAATGACTCTTCGAATGACAGCCAGACCTGTATCCAAAAGTACAGAGTGAACATTGTCAGGCAAGTGACACTGAATCTCTAAGGACAAAGGGATTCCAGCCAGGTCTTTGACACTGAATGTCAAAATATAGACTGAACACAGGCAAGCCTGTGACGCTGACACGCAAAGGAACCCAGCCAGGCCTATGACACTGAACCTGAAATGACACAGTGAACTCAGCCAAGCCTGTGACACTGAATCTCAAAGGACTCAGTGAAGTTAGCCAGGTCTGCAACACTCAACCTCAAAAATTCAGAGTTAACCAGTCAGAAATTTGATACTGATTCACAAAGGGCTCACTGAACTCAGCCAGGCTGTGGCACTCAATCTCAAGGAATACAGAGAACCCAGCCAGGGCTGTAGCATTGAATCTCAAAAGGCACATGAACCCAGCCAGGCTTATGGCACTCAATCTCAAAGGGCATACCGAACACAGCCAGAACTGTGATACTGAACCTCAAAAGACACATTTTGCGACGTCTTGTTGAAATTGTAAAGGACATTGCTACAACCACACTTAGAATAATGTGTACAGTTCTGATCACTCTTTTATAGAAAGGATGTTATTAACAAAGAACAAAGAAAAATACAGGACGGGAAACAGGCCCTTCGGCCCGAGCCGCCATTTTAAGCGTGAGTTCCCTTTTCCGCCCATGACCCTTGTCTGTGTTTATTGAAATCCACATTGGAAACCAGATTGGGCAGACAATTTAGCATCAATTTGTTTCACCAATTAGTCTAAGAGCACATCTTTGGGGTGTGGGAGGAAACCAGAGTGCCCGGAGAAAATCCACGCAACCATGGGGCAAATGCACAAACTCCCACAGATACTGGCCCAAATCCATGTATCTGCACAGCAAACAGTGATAGTCACTGAGCTGTTTTGTTGCCCATCAACTGGTCACACTAACGACGTGAAACACTAGGCTACTCTTGAAAAATCCAAGAACGGGCGTTATGCCCGTTGGTGGACAACAAGGCAGACCAAAGCACCTAGATTTCCGATAGACAAGGGGATTATGGGGAGAAAGCGGGAAAGTGGAACTGATCCACTTCAGATCAGCCATGATATTATTTAATGGCAGAGCAGGCTCGAAAGGCGAGATGGCCGACTCCTGCTCCTATTTTTTATGTTCTTATGTTTCACTACTGCTGACGGCATAGCGGCACAGTGGTCAGCAGTGCTGCCGCATAGCTCCAAGACCTGGGTTCGATTCCGGGTTTGCGTTGCTGTCTGTGTATAGTTTGCACCTTCTCCCCGTATCTGCTTCGCTTTCCTTGAGGTGCTCCAATATCCTCCCACAGTCCAAAGATGTGTATTCGGTTGATTTGCCATGCTAGTTTCCCTCTTTGTGTTTGCCGAAGGGATTTGTCGGGTTCATATGTTTGTCTGCTGAGGTAGAACCTGGGTGAGATGATTTCAGTGCAATATTGATGGGCAATATATCTTCACTCTGAACTGTAGGGTGTCTATGATTCTATGGATTTCTATTTCTGAGGATAAGAGACAGGATGAAGTGTTTCTGGATCCTAAAACCAGGTCCACTGACAGAGATGGAATTGATTTTTTTCTTACATTATTTCCGTTTCTCTGGTATCTCACACATTACTTGTTCTAAGGGACTGGACATTTCGGAGCCAGAGTAGCTTTTTTTTTTGTCCAGTGAGGTAGTGATCCACTTTGGATCAATGCAGTCAGTCTGTTGACTATTCTGTCAAACTTGTGCTAGGGTCAAATGCCAGGATATTTTCACAGAGGCGATGAAGTTAATGTGATTTCTACTCTGACTTCCTGAATCACTCTCTGTCACAATAACATTTTAATGACTCCACAAACAAATTGCCAACCAACCAATTATTTTGTGCTTACCAGTTTTTTTTTTCAAGTATTGATTTCTTCAATCAAATTGAATATTACACCAGTCACAGTTTGGGAGACACGGATCCTGGATCAGAATATCCTGAAGTGGAATCCTCCTCTCTTCAGGGTGGATCGAAGTTCACATCCTACCATTTCCTTCCGAGCCTTCCCCACTCTGTAATACCTAAAATAGCTTCTGAAATCTCCAACCAGTGCCAAATAGCTCAGATAAGGCAGAATAATTTCAGTTACAGAAACTTTGAGTCTGAACCGATCATTCTTCCAAGCAATGTAAATGATATATTTTTAAAAAGTTCCACGTATTTCCCCAGAAGTACTGGGGAATTGTGTACTGGTTTGTGGGATCAGTAAATTATTGGGAGCGATATAATTTTGAACTAAAGTTGGAAGTAAAAACTAAATAAAAATTCGTCCAATAATTCTTCGTGCTCCAATTCACTGGCCTCCACATCACAATACATCAAAGTCGCTGTCCTGTAATTACTGTGGAAATAGACATTTAATGATGTGATTCTTATTGTCCTTCATTATTACTTAACTTCAATTCAAATACTTTTACCTTTCAGCCCCTGCCTTGACAAACTATGACGATGCTGGAGCTGAAACCATTGACTTGCAGAGTGGGCACTTGATGCTGAGCCGGGACCTTGACGGGATCTTCATTTTGACAAGTTCTAGCGGTGATGTCGGGTGAGATAAAGCTTTGATTGTTCCGTATCTCAGGCAGTCGCTCAGGGTCGATGCCTAATAAATTGATAATAATTTGAACAGTATTAGACCTTTCAGACATTCCAGCCTCGTCCTCCCTTCTGTGGATCATGACTCATCAGACATTCATTCTATTTACTTTCTTATCTTTTCCCTGTAACTCTCGATTCCTTTACTGATCAAAAATCTACCTATTTCAGCCTTAAATGTGCACAAGGACTTTGCCTCCACAGTTCTGTCTGACAACGTGTTCCAAAGGTTCACAACTCACGGACAGATCCGCATGGATCGCATCTTATCGGTTCCTTCCACGCCAGCTAACATTAACAATATTATCTGTGGCGCAAGCACAGGATATTAACAGCCATTGGGCAGTGACCTTTTGTTTCTGTGGTTTATATATTTGCATTATAATATTAAGCCGTATTTTATGAGATGTTTCCAATGGGAGTGCACCAGTGTAGTGATGTGACCTGTCCCACGTAATTTCTGCTTTGTGATTTCCGGCAGTATTTTCAGTGACATATTGCATTGAAATTATCAGAGAGAATGTGTAGTGTGTACTTGATAAAAAGAAACTGTCAGTTGAACTGAAATATAATATAAATACTTGTGAAATGTTAAACTGATTGTGGAAATTGTTGTAAATCTTATTCATTTTTATTTTATCGTTTCAGGCCATAGTCATCAACAAATACAGGATGTGACGTCCTCGGACATATGAAGCATGGTATTAAATGAAAGGGCACACCCCTTAACATTTCCACAAATGTCGCCATGTCGAATATGCTTCAGTCCCAGATACAAACATTGTTTTTTTTTGTAAGGATGGGTTATTATTTCATGTTGCGTTGTCTGAATTCTCATTTCTGTTTTTGTTCTGCGTGAAAGTGTAAAGGTTTTGTGCAATCTACAATGAAAAACAACGTAGAATGTCTATTGAATATTGCACTATCCATATTAAAACCGTTACATCGCATTGCATTGTGGAACAGAGCCGCTATTATAATTCAAGATTTGATGCAAATTTTTGTCAAATGGATTTGAAGTTTATTTTGTAAAAGCTTCCCTTCTTATGAAATTAAATAAAGAGTAGGGCAGCTAAATACGTGGTTTGCTTCCATTTTCTCATTTATTATATTCTGAATCGACAATGTGGCAGAGGGTGAATATTTACTGGGAGATTGGGATTTGTAAAGATCGATGGGGATTGTTGGGAGGATTAGAGGGGACATTAAGAAGAAGCGTTTCACTCAGAGAGTAGTGGGTATCTGGAATTCGTGTTTAACCTGGTGGTTCTATCTCTTTCTGTGTGCGCCTCTTTCTCTCTCACTTTATTTCTCTATGTGTGTGTATCTACATTTTTCTCTATCTCTCTAGCTCTTTCTCTCTCAGTATCTGTGTGGCTCTCTCTGCCTGTTCCTGTGTATCTGTGTATCTGTGTTTTTGCTGTATCAGTACCTGTGTGTCTCTGTATCTGTGTCTCTCTCCCTCTTTCACTGTGTTTCTGCCTATCTCTCTCTCTCTCTGTACCATTTTGTGTATCTATGTTTCTCTGTATCTGAATGTATTTGTATGTGTGTCTTTGAATCTGTGTCTGTCTCTGCACCTATGTGTCTCTGTAGATGTGCGGCTCTTTCTGTGTTTCTGCGTTACTCTGTGCCTGTGTGTCTCTGTATCTATGTCTCTCTCTCCCTCTTTCTCTGCGTTTCTGCCTCTCTCTCTCTGTGCCATTTTGTGCTTCTGTGTGTCTCTGTATCTGTGTGTCTTTGTATCTGTGAGTCTCTCTGCACCTGTGTGTCTCTGTTTCTGTGTGTCTCTGTACCGGTGTGTTTCTGTGTGTCTCTGTATTTCTGAGTTGCCCCTTAGTGTCCAAGATATGAAAGTTGGAAGGATTGGTCATGTTAACTTGCTCCAGAAATGGACAGACAGGGACACAGAGGAGCCCAAAACGCTACAGTAACAGGAGAAAGGTTTGAAAATGGAGGAGTGTTTCTTATCTGTCTAAAAAATTAATCCGCTCTGACATCAGTTCCTTTTCACACTCTCTGCTCAGTCTTGTGTTAGGGGTGTGTAGTGTGGGATCGGTGTTTGCTTTTCTCAAACCGCACTGATATTCTCAACAAGGGCAAGAGGTTTCAGTCTTTAAAAATGTAAAGATTACAAAACCAAACCAGCCAGAGAGTGATGAAGCTTCACACCTCCAATGTAGTGATTCCCCCAATCTTTCCTCTTGTATATTGCTCCCTTCCTCTGACTGAAGTATTGAAGACAAAGAACAAAGGACAAAACAGCACGGGAAACAGGACCTTCGGCCCAACGAGCCCACGCCGCCACCCCAATGTTCCCACCTCTACCCGCGATCCCTGTCCATGTTTATAGATCTATGGATTAAAAACCAAATTTGAGATAATTTAGGGAGAATTTGTTTTGCCAATTAGCCTAAGAGCACACCTTTGGGATGTGGGAGGAAACCGGAGCTCCCAGAGAAAACCCACGCAAGCACGGGGAGAATGCGCAAACTCCCACAGACACAGGCCCAAATCCATATATCTGCACAGCACAGTGATAGTCACTGAGCTGTCGTGTTGCCCATCAGATGGTCCAGGTCAAGCATACACTAACAACGTGAAGCAGTAGGATACTCTCGAAAAAGATCCAAGAGCAGTCCTTTCACGACCCATCGCGTGTATGCCTCTCTTTACTGAAACAGTTCAATCTCTCTGGACAATCACTGTCAACAGCTTCTGGAAACAAATTGACACTTTGAACACCCCAAAAGCTGAATGTCCATTCAAAAATCTCCCTCCGCATATCCTTGTAAATGTAAAGATGCCTCCCATTTCCCCAAAGCAGGAAGATGTGAAATGGAATCATCTTAACCTTTCTATCAAAGATATAAAGTTTCTTTTCTGTAAAGTTTATATATTACTGTGTCACAAGTAGGCTTATATTAACACTGCAATGAAGTTACTGTGAAAATTCCCTAATCGCCACACTCCGTTGCCTGATTGAGTACGCTGAGGGAGAATTTAGCAGGGTCAATGCACCCTAACCAGCATGTCCTTTGGACTGTGTGAGGAAACCGGGGGACTCATAGGAAACCCACGCAAATACGGGGAGGACATGCATACTCCACACAGACAGTGATCCAAGCCGAGGCTCGAACCCAGGTCCCTGGTGCTGTGTCGCACCAGTGCTAATTTCTGAACCATTGTACCAGCATCCATACACAGTCACATAGATATGTGCGGATACACACAGATATGCTGCGTTACATACAGAAGCAGATATTCGAATATACTCAAAAATATATAGAAGGGTACACAGACAGGCACACACAAATTCACACGGAGAGAGAGAGAGAGACCTGGGTGGGGACCCTCGCACGCAATCTCTCTCTCTCTCTCTCTCTGTCACACACACACACACACACACACACACACACACACACACACACATTCACACGCACTCTCTCCCTGTCACACACACACATACTCTCTCTCAGTTTGTCACAACTTTCACTCTTTCACGCGCACAGTCCCTCCCGCATGCTCTGTCTCTCTCACTGTCTCTCACCGTCTCTCACACATACTCTTTTTCTCTTGTCTCTCTCTCACACACACATACAGACACACACAGACGCACACACACTGTCTCTCTCTTTCTTTTTTCTATTTTACACTCTCTCTCTTTCTCTCAATGTCGCTCTTTCACATACACTCTCTCTCTGTCACATACACACACGACCTCTCGCACACGCACACACACACACACACTCTCACACGCACTCACTCTTTCACACACACACACAACTCTCTCACATACTCTCTCTCCCTCACGCGCACACTCTCAGACGCACACACTCTCTCAGACACACAGTCTCTCTCTCTCACACACACACACACACACACGCACACACACGCTATCCCTTTCTCACACACAGTCTCACATACTCTCACACATACAGTTACACACACATGTCCTCTCTCATACACTCACCCTCTCCCTCTCTCCCTCTCACTCTCTCTCCCACACACATACCCTCACACACACTATTTCTGTCTCAGACATAGCCTCTCCCTCACAGATATGGGGAGTGCATACAGACTTCATATAGAAAATGACCCAAACAATGAATTGAACCTGATTCCTTTGCTCTGATTCACAGCAGCGCTAATCACTGCGAGTGAGACAAAGAGGAGGAACAGAAACACGAGCTGTGAGAATAGAATGACAGAGCGAAAGGGGGTGAGGCAGTGACACCAGCCATGGTTTGAATGAGTGGCCGAGGGAGGATGAAAACAAAACGATCAGCAGTGGGAGGATCGAGTGACAGAACCAGAGCGGGTGAGACAGCGACTCCAGCGGTTGGAGGATCGGGTAACAGAACCAGAGCGGGTGAGACAGCGACACAAGCGGTTGGAGGAGAGAGCGACAAGGCGAAAAGGGGAGAGAAACTGTGATTTGCCATGTTCAGGGTGACAAATCGAGAGGACAGAAACATCAGTGGAGGGAGAAGAAAGTGACACAGCGGGAAGAGGGGAAAACAGACTCACCAAAGGTGGGATGAGAGTGTGACAGAGCGAAGGTGACAGTGACAGAGATGCCAGCGGTTAGAGGAGAGAGTGCCAGAGAGAGAGAGGGAGTGCCACACCGACACCCGTGCTGGGCGAGGAGAGTGCGAAGTGAAAAAGCGGTGAAATTGCTTCAAATTGGAGAATTTCCAGGTTATTCGTGTGAGAGCTCAGAAACATTTTGGGTGTCATTACAACAAGTCATTATTAAATTTAATGAAAGTAACATTTACTGTAAGGGGAAACGAATACAGCGTTCAGGAAGTTGCGCTTCAGGTAGACAGGGCATTGGCGAGACTACAACAGGAGTATTCTACGCATTCATAATCTCCTTTTTTAAAATAAGATGTAATTCTATTGGAATAAGTAAAAAAAGATGCAGGACTAATATCTGCAACGGACTGGTTACTGATGCAATATGTTTGCAGATACTCGATTTGCATTCACTGCAGCTTAGCAGATTAGGAAGCAATTTGATCGAAACCTCTAAGATCCCGAAAGTACTGAAATGATAGATATGGAAAGGATGTTCTCTCTTGCAGGAAATTTAGATCAAGGGGTCATTATTTGCATCAAGGGATTGTCTATTTACTGGACAACATTTCTTTATTGTTGTACATTACGCGATTAGTTAATGATTTCCTAATGTATGCTATATTTCCAAGTTCTTTGTATGATTCCACTGAACATTACACCCAATATGTTTCTGAACTCCCACACGAATAACCTGACAATTCCACAGTTTGACAGCAATTTGAAGCAATTTCACTGCTTCCTCAACTCGCGTTGTCTCCTCCCACCACTGGTGTCAGTGTGTCACTCCCTCTCTCCAGCACTCTCTCCTCCCACCTGGAGGAGTCGCTGTCACTGACTTTTCGTTCTGTCAGCCTCTCCTCCCTCCGCTGGTGTCATTATCACAGACTTTTCGCTCTGTCACTCTCTCCTCCCACCGTTGATGTCGTTGTCACTTATTCTTCGCTCTGTCACTCTCTCTTCCCACCGCTGATGTCTCTGTCACTGATTCTTCTCTCTGTCACTCTCTCCTCCCACCGCTGATGTCACTATCACTGACTCTTCGCTCTGTCACTCTTTCATCTCACTGGTGGTGCCGCCGTGCTCCCCCTTCTCACTCTGTCACTTTGTTCTCCCACGGCTGCTATTTGTCGTCCTGTCGATCTGCAACTCTAAACTGTCGATCTGCCACTCCGTCACTGTCACTCCCGTTTTCGTCCTGCCGCTCTCTCCTCCAATCGCTGAGTCGTTGTTTCTGTCATTCTATCCTCCCACCGCTGATAACTTTGTTTGCCTCTTCCGTCGGCCACTCACTCAAACCATCGCTGGCAGCAGTGCGTACTCCCTCTCGCTCTAACACTCTCCCCCCACAGCTGGTATTTCTGTTTCTCCTCCTCTTCTCATTAGCATGGTGGGACAGAGGCAGTGCCAAGGAACTGGAATGTCATCCCACTACTCCTCAAAACACTGGCTTCAATACCTGGCATCCGTCACTTTCTGTGCAAAATCTGCATGTACTCCCCTTATCTGTGTGGGCTTCTTCCGGGTGTTCCCGTTTCCTCCAACACAGAGAAAGGTGTGCTAGCCATGGATTGACAATGTTGAATATTCACTCACTATACCCGAACAGGCACCACTCTGGCGGCTACGGGATTTTCATAGGATTTTTTTTGCAGTGTTAATGTAAGCCTATTTGTGATATGAATAGACAAACGGTCTCCTCCAGCCGCTGGTGCCACTGCTTCTACAACACTCTTTCTACACTGTTTTGAAAACGAGACGCTGTGGATCTGACACAGCGAATACAGCAAATTCACAAGGAGGAAAAAAAGCGTGAGGGAAGTGGTCCGTTATGGAAACACCTCCGTCTTAATCTGCGCTGAGAAAATGGTATCGGAATTGTCCAGTTTGATCACCATTTCCAATGTCTACGTATTTATAAAATGATGATCTTCAGCTAACGAATATTTCTGCTTGAATGGCCGTAACTACCGAAGGATGGTTAGAATTAGCGGGCGACCGGAGAGGGGCCTATCCGGAGTGAACGAAAACTAACGGATTACTGGGTATAAACATTGCGAAGTTAAAATGAAAAGGAGACATGGGAATCTGTCCAGCAGCTTCATACCTCCCTCTACTCAATGGTCTTTAGTGTTAGGGATGAAATGCAGTGGAGCCTCCCCCACCCCCCCCCCACCCCGCCTCCATGAGATTTACAGTATAACAAATGAAGAAAACGGAAGCAAACCATGTATTTATCCGCTCTAATCTTTATTTAATGGCGTAAGAAGGGAAGCTTTTAGAAAATAAACTTCATATTCATTTGACAAAAAATACATATTAAATCTTGAATTATAATAACGGCTCCGTTCCACAATGCAATGCGATGTGTCAGCTTTAATATGGACAGCGCGATACTCAATACACCTTCTAGGTTGTTTTCATTGTTGAATGAACAGAACATTTCTCTTTCCCACTGAACAAGGAAAGCAATAAGAATTAATACAAAACATGAATTAAGAACATGTTGATATAAAAACAGCAACGTTTTTATCTGGGATTAAAGCATATTCGAAATGGCGATATTTGTGGAAAACTTAAGGGACTTTCCCTTCGTTTCAAGTCACATGTCTGAGGGCGTCACATCTTGAATTTTGTGATGGCAACGACCTGAAACGGTAGAAGAAAAATGAGTGAGAATTATTTCCACGATCAGTTCAACTCTCCACAAGTATTTG
Source organism: Sphyrna mokarran (assembly GCA_024679065.1). Lineage (NCBI taxonomy): Eukaryota > Metazoa > Chordata > Chondrichthyes > Carcharhiniformes > Carcharhinidae > Sphyrna > Sphyrna mokarran. Next base: position 57,251,956 of record JAGIQG010000017.1, on the reverse strand, counting down.
TATTATATTCCAATTCAAATGTCAGTTTCTTTCTATCAAATACACACAGCTCATTCACTTCGATAATTTCAGTGTAATGTACCACTGAAAATATTGCAGGAAATCACAAAGCAGAAACCATCTGGTACAGGCCGCATCCCAACACTGCGGCACTTTCATCGGAAATGTCATAAAAATACTGTTTAACAGTATAATGTATGTGTGTAAACTTCTAAAATGAGTGGCCACTGCCCAGTGCCCGCGCTTGTACCATAGATAACTTTGTTATTTTTGTCTGGCGTGGAAAGGGCCGATAAGATTGGATCAATGCGGATTTACTATACACTGTGGGGGATAGACATGTTTTTGTCGAACTTTGGACTTATAGGTGGTTCCTTGCTTAATACAATTCTGTGCATTCGCGACAGGAACTAAAACCAAATGCCGCATTATTCTTTGATCGGCTGCACACCAGAGCGAGTATATTCCTCACAAGAGGGCGGGAGACTGCAGTAATAATCAATTCAGAAAGCAGTTGCAGCATGGGACTCCATGGAGGACATCAGAAATGACAGGAATTTCCTCACAGTATCCAGGAAATGTTAAATTTCAATCAACTTTGTTCACTATTTTCGCAATGAACTAATCATTGCTCTTTGATTGGATGAATTACAATCGCATTTTGGAAACAGTTTTCACAGCCTCTCAGCTGGAGTTAGGTAATTTGGAATCAGGATTAATGCAGTTTGGAAAACTTGAATTTGAGCCAAAACAGAAGGCCCTTCAGTGTGCCCTTGTCTGACGCTTCGTGAAACAGGGAGTCACAAGGTTGAGTTTCAAGGAATGACATAATTTAATTTAACCGTTTATTTCAATCTAAATATCAATATGAAGTCCAGATTGTTTTAAATCAATGAAAACAAAATAAGGGCAGCACGGTGAGACGATGGTTAGCACCGCCTCCTCACAGCATCAGAGATTTTCAATCACGTCTTTCCAACCCCGATCTCGTTGTGTGAAATTTGAACATTCTCCCGGTGTCTGCGTGGGTTTCCTCCGGGTGCTCCGGTTTCCTCCCACAGTCCAATGAAGTGCAGGTTAGGTTGATTGACGATGCGAAATCCCCCTTTAGTGTTCGGCAAACGAGCAAGGAAAATAGTGTGGGCCTGGCGAGAATGTATCACTGATGGTGGAATGATTTCGACCCTGTTGGGGGAATGGCTTCTCCTATGATAGGAGTAACATCCCAATTCATGGCAGCATAGAGCATAGAACATTACAGCGCAGTACAGGTCCTTCGGCCCTCGATGTTGCGCCGGCCAGTGGACCCTCTAACCTAAACTATTCCAATATCATCCATTTGCCTATCCACCGAACATTTGAATGCCCCCAAAGTAGGCGAGTCCACAACTGCTGCAGGCAGGGCATTCCACGCCCTCACCACCCTCTGTGTGAAGAACCTGCCTCTGACATCCGTCCTATAACTACCACCTCTTAATTTAAAGTTATGTCCCCTCGTGTTGGTCATCACCATCCGAGGAAAAAGGCTCTCACTATCCACCCTATCCAATCCCTTGATCATCTTATACGCCTCAATTAGGTCACCGCGTAACCTTCTTCTCTCTAATGAAAATAACCTCAGGTCCCTCAGCCTTTCCTCATAAGGCCTTCCTACCATACCAGGCAACATCCTGGTAAACCTCCTCTGCACCCTTTCCAATGCTTCCACATCTTTCTTATAATGCGGCGACCAGAACTGTATGCAATACTCCAAGTGCGGCCGCACCAGAGTTTTGTACAGTTGTAACATAACCTCACGGCTCCTAAATTCAAACCCTCTACCAATAGAAGCTAACACACCGTACGCCTTCTTAACAACTTTATCAACCTGGGTGCCAACTTTCAAAGAGTTATGTACTTGTACCCCAAGATCCTCTGCTCGACAACACTATAAAGGGTCCTTCCATTAGCCCTATATTTCATATGCCTGTTATTCCTACCAAAGTGAATCACCTCACACTTATCCGTATTGAATTCCATTTGCACCTCACGGCCCAGCTCTGCAACGGTCCCTCTGCAAACTGTAACATCCATCCTCGCTGTCTACAACTCCCCCCACTTTGGTATCATCAGCAAATTTACTAATCCAACCCTCTACCCCCTCATCTAGGTCATTTATAAAAATGACAAACAGCAGTGGCCCTAAAACAAATCCTTGAGGTACACCACTTGTAACTGCACTCCAGGTTGAATATTTCCCATCAACCACCACCCTCTGTCTTCTATCAGCTAGCCAATTCCTAATCCAAACTGCTAAGTCATCTTCAATCCCATGCATCTGCACTTTCTGCAGTAGCCTACCATGGGGAACCTTATCAAACGCTTTGCTAAAATCCATATACACTACATCAACTGCCTTACTCTTATCTACCTCTTTGGTCACCTCCTCAAAAAACTCAATAAGGTTTGTGAGGCACGACCTACCCTTCACAAAACCGTGCTGACTATCGCTAATCAATTTATTTCTCTCTAGATGCTTATAAATCCTATCCCTTATAATTCTTTCCAAGACCTTGCCCACAACAGAAGTCAGGCTCACCAGTCTATAATTTCCAGGATGGTCCCTACTCCCCTTTTTGAACAAAGGGACAACATATGGACTTTAGTAAGGCGTTTGATAAGGTGGCCCATGGAAGACTTCTACAGAAAATGCAGATGTGTGGAATAGAGGGTGATTTAGCTAATTGGATTAGGAATTGGCTGGCAGATAGAAGACAGAGGTGGTGGTTGATGGGAGATATTCATCGTGGAGTTCGGTGACAAGTGGTGTACCTCAGGGGTCTGTTTTGGGGCCCCTGCTGTTTGTAATTTTTATAAATGATCTGGATGAGGGTATTGAAGGATGGATTAGTAACTTTGCAGATGACACTAAAGTCGGTGGAGTGGTAGATAGTGAAGAGGGTGTTATAGTTTGCAGAGGGACTTGGACAAGTTGCAGAGCTGGGCCGAGAGGTGGCAAATGGAGTTTAATGTGGAAAAGTGTGAGGTAATGCACTTTGGCAGGAACAATAACTGTGTAGAGTATAGGGCTAATGGTAGGGCTCTTAATAGTGTTGAGGAACAGAAGGATCTTGGTGTATGTGTCAATAGATCCCTGAAAGTAGGCAGTCAAGTGGATAAAGTTGTAAGAAGGCTTATGGAGTCTTAGCTTTTATTGGTAGGGGGATTGAATTTAGGAGCCGCAGCATCATGTTGCAACTGTACAAAACTCTAGTGCGGCCGCATTGGAGTATTGTGTGCAGTTCTGGTCCCCACATTATAAGAAAGATGTGGAGGCATTGGAGAGGGACAGAGGAGGTTTACCAGGATGTTGCCTGGTATGGAGGGCAGGTCTTATGAAGAGAGGCTGAGGGATTTGAGGTTGTTTTCGTTAGAAAGAAGGCGGCTAAGAGGAGACCTTATTGAAACATATAAGATGATTAGAGGTTTAGATAGGGTGGACAGTGATAGCCTTTTTCCTAGGGTGGAGAAAGCTAGCACGAGGGGACACAGCTTTAAATTAAGGGGTATGAGTTATAGGACGGATATCAGAGGTAGGTTCTTTACTCAAAGAGTGATTAGGGAGTGAAATGCCCTGCCTGCAGCTGTTGTAGATGCTCCAAGTTTGGTGGCGTTTAAGAGGTTAATTGATAAGTATATGGAAGAGAAGGGAATGGTTTAGTTTGGAGGGGCATTGCTTTTTATTTTGGTTGGCACAACATCGAAGGCTGAAGGGCCTGTTCTGTGCTGTAATGTTCTATGTTCTATGTTCTATATGCCATCCTCCAGTCTTCCGGCACTATACCTGTAGCTAATGATGACATGAAGATCAAAGCCAAAGGCTCTGCAATCTCCTCTCTAGCCTCCCAGAAAATCCTGGGGTAAATCCCATCTGGCCCAGGGGACTTATCAATTTTCATACCCTCAAGATTCGCTAACACCTCCTCCTTATGAACTTCAATCCTGCCCAGTCTACAACCTGGTATTGCAGTATTCCTCCCGACAACATTGTCTTTCTCCTGCGTGAATACTGACGAAAAATACTCATTCAGTTTCTCTCCTATCTCCTCAGGCTCCACGCACAATTTCCCACTGCTATCTCTGACTGGCCCTAATCTTGCCCTAACCAATCTTTTATTATTGGTTATTATTATTTTTATTATTATTATCTTTTATATATGGCTCCATTGCACAACACAGAATCAGAAAGTCTAGGAATGCAATAGTTATCGGAGATTCGTATTTCAGGGAAATTGGAAAGCATTCCTTTGCCCGCAAAAGATACTCCAGGCTGGGACGCCCCGTACTTGGTGCTCGGCTCAATGATTTCTCATGGCAGTTAGAAGATATTCAGCAGGGCGCGCTAAACCGTAACATGTTACAATCTGCATCGATATTAATCAAATGTTTTTTTTAAAAGACAAACATTAGATCCAAGAAGCTGAATATGGAGATTAGGAGGTCTGTTGAAAATGATTATCTCAAATCTGATGATTTCAGAGTTACTAACAATTTCTCGCGTTCGTCAAGTTTACGTTGCCTGGATATAGCTGAGTACCTGGCTGAGAAAATGGTGCCGCAGTGACGGGTTTTAGATTCCTGGGACGTTGGGACTAGTTCAGGGGATGTTGAGGCGGTTTGACGGGGCGCGTGGAGAGCAGATGGGGAGGGAGGAGATCAATACAAGCGGAGGGGTTGCAGGACGGGACATGTTTTTCTATGTTGAGTATTCGATAGTGTGGTTAAGAAGGGGTAAAGCAGAATGACAAGTTGATGGGAACGCATACTGTGTGACATGGGGTAGCAAAACACGAGAAACAATAATGAAGGGAAAACTGAAAAATGCAACATCGGAGTTCTGATTATCGACGACGAAAGGCAAGCATAGTTACAACACAAATAATAATTAATAATGGTAGTAAGTCAACCCTAAACGCGTTTTACCAAATGCACAAAGAGTTCAGATTAGGATAGACAAGCAGACAACACAACCCAAGATATCTGGTATTGAGCGAATAAATTTTATTTGTAAGTACATCAGAGCCGGGAACTTAATTTTCAGGGACATTTGACCTTTCCTTATGCCAGGAGGAAAGAGAATATGATGGGGTAACACTGTTAGAAAGAGCTGAAAACTGTACAGCTTTGAGAGGGTAACGAGCCATGAATGAAATAGGGCCCATGAGGATGGAGAAAGAAAACAGCAAGGAAAAAAAATGCATTGGCAGGAGGATAGAGTACACCCTGAAATAATATCCGCATCACAGGAAAAGCAATATATTAAAAAAAAGGAGCATATAAAAATAATAGAACAATACTTATATGCCAACGGAATCATTGTATTGATTGTTTCAATAAAGTTGGGAAGGAAAGCTGCAGCAACAAAATCACAGAGGCCAGAAGGGGATAGATAGAGTAAACAGGGTTAAGCTTTTTCCTAGGATGGACTCAAATAGCACGAGGGGTCACGGGCTTAGGGTGAAGGGGTTAAGGTATAATTTGGATGCTAGAGGGAGTTTTTTCACACAGAGGGTGGTACATAGAACATAGAACATTAGAACATTACAGCACAGAACAGGCCCTCCGGCCTTCGATGTTGCGCCGACCAATATAAAAAGCAATGCCCCTCCAAACTAAACCATTCCCTTATCTTCCATATACTTATCAACTAACCTCTTAAACGCCACCAAACATGGCGCATCTACAACTGCTGCAGGCAGGGCATTCCACTCCCTAACCACCCTTTGGGTAAAGAACCTACCTCTGATATCCATCCTATAACTATCACCCTTAATTTAAAGCTGTGTCCCCTCGTGCTAGCTTTTTCCATCCTAGGAAAAAGGCTATCACTGTCCACCCTATCTAAACCTCTAATCATCTTATATGTTTCGATTAGGTCCCCTCTTAGCCGTCTCCTTTCTAATGAAAACAAAGGAGGCCGCAAAGGCTGAACTATGGCTGAAGCTGGATGCATGCCCAATGAGGATGAAGGCATCCAGTGCTGTATCCAGTGGAGAGGGTACAGAGGAGGTTTACCAGGATGTTGCCTGGTATGGAAGGCAGGTCTTATGAGGAGGGGCTGAGGGATTTGAGGTTGTTTTCGTTAGAAAGGAGGCGGCTAAGAAGGGACTTAATCGAAACATATAAGGTGATGAGGTTTAGATAGGGTGGACAGTGATAGCCTTTTTCCTAGGATGGAGAAAGCTAGCACGAGGGGACACAGCTTTAAATTAAGGGGTGATAGTTATAGGAGTTTTTTCACACAGAGGGTGGTGGGGGTATGGAATGCACTGCCAAGTAAAGTGGTGGAGGCAGGTACTCTGGAGTTATTTAGGAAATACTTAGATGGGCACATGGGAATGGAGGGGTATAGAAAACTGATTTCAAATAGGGAACATGAGCCTTGGGAGTCCCTGGGAAGTGTGTAAATAGATGATGATATTGATGTACTTGTTTTTATCCTACAGGTGCTTTGGTCCACCTTGTTGTCTAAGAGGGGCATACACGCGATGGGTCGTGAGAGGGCTGCTCTTGGACCTTTTTCGAGAGTATCCTAGTGCTTCACGTCGTTAGTGTATGCTTGACCTGACCATCTGATGGGCAACACGACAGCTCAGTGACTATCGCTGTGCTGTGCAGATACATGGATTTGGGCCTGTGTCTGTGGGAGTTTGCACATTCTCCCCGTGCTTGCGTGGGTTTTCTCTGGGTGCTCCGGTTTCCTCCCACATCCCAAAGATGTGCTCTTAGGCTAATTGGCAAAACAAATTCTCTCTAAATTGTCTCAAATTGGTTTTTAATCCATAGACCTATAAACATGGACAGGGATCGTGGGTAGAGGTGGGAACATCAGGGTGGTGTTGTGGGCTCGTTGGGCCTAAGGGCCTGTTTCCCGTGCTGTTTTTGTTCTTCTTCTCTAACAATATGTCATAGTGAAAACCATGGAACAATCGATCTTGACTTTGGTAATGGTTCAAGAGGCAGCTTTAATAAATGGTTGAGGAATAAACAATCCCCTGGGAAGTTGCGATTATAACATAATAGGATTGAATAATCAGTTTGAGAGTCAGAATTCTGTGTTAGAAACAGTGATGTTTGATATAAATAAAATAAATTCCAATGTGAGCACAGAGTTAATGAAGTAAGCTGGTGGATAGATTATCAGGAAAGGCATTAAGCACGCAGTAGCCAGAAATTAAGGAGGTGATTCATAATTCTCAGCACAAATTATATTCTCAGAAGGAGTAAAGATTCTATAAGAAGGATAAACCAATCATGGATCACCATGAGATTGAAGGAGAGAATCGAATATAAAGGCAAACACTATAAAGAAACAAATGCCATTTATAAATACATGGGAGATATTCAGAATCCAGCTAAGAAGGCAGAAAAAATATTAAAGAGAGAGAGAAAAAAAAACACGAACAAGAAATATAAAAACTGACAAAATATCTTCTCTAAATATATAAAAAGGCAGCGAGCTCAAAGTAAAAGACGTCTCCTTAGAAAATGATTCTCGGGAAGTCATTTTGGGGAGTGAGGAAATGGTAGAGGAGTTAAACACATACGTTGCTCATTCTGTGTGGTGGGATGTATTTCGAACACCCCATCAAAACTACAAAATGCGGCGGAGGTATTAATTACGATGCCCAACACTAGGGAATAAATATAAGACGAATTAATTGGTGTAAGGGGGATTAAACCCATTGGCATTCCAATTATCATCCTACACGTAGAAGCCACAATGGATGCATTGACTGCAATTTCCTTGAAATCTTTGGATAATGAAGAAGGGCTTGAAGTTGGGAAATCGGCCAAGAAGGCCGATTCACAAAGAGAGTGGGAAGCAGAAAACAGTTAACAATAGATAACCCTAAAATCAATCATTTGCAAAATGTTGAAAACATTTTGTATGGAAGTAACAGAAACACATTTGGAAAAGCATAATGTAATCAAGCAGGCCATGTAAGGTTTCACGGAAGGGAAATCGTGTTGACAATTTATTTAAAAAAAAAATCGTATGTCAGTCTGATTGGATGGTGTGGAAGCAGTAGATGTGTTCCATTTGTACTTCCAGAAATCTTCACAAAATTGGTTCACAAACGGATAAGTCACAATGTAAGAGCCCATGGTTTTGGAGGTAAAATATTAACCTGGATAGAAGATTCGCTAATGGGTAGGAAACAGCAAATGGGCATAAGGGTTTTTTTTCAGTTTGGTGAGCTGTAGCCAATTTAGCTCAGAGATGACTGCTTGACACAACTCTTTACACTGTATTTTAACAACTTGGAGGGAATCTCCAGGAATTAAAATTCACATGAACCTGTTGGTACTTGTGAAAGAATCATAGAAAGGCAGCAACAGACGTATCTGGCAATCACTTTGTGACACTGGAAGGACCACAACTGGAGTACTGAGCATTCATGGTCCCTTATTTAACGGAAACACCATTTGATTTCGAACAATTCGAAGAAAGGTCCCTCGGATAATCGCAGACATCAAAGGATAATATTAGGGCGGAAAGTTAAGTCGGCTGCCGCTCTGCACATTAATACTTTGAAAAATGAGAGATTATCTTACTGAAACAGAGGGTTGTTGTGGGAATCAACAGGATAAAAGCTGAGAGGATGTTACCCCGATGAGAGATTTTAGCACCGGGTTGTGCAGAATTAGAATAAAGGACAGCAATTTGAAACATCAATTTGAAGTATTTTCTCCTCTCAACACATTGTGAATCTTTGGAACTCGTTGCCACGGAGAGCTGTGGGGGCAAATTTCTTATGTACATTTACGGCTGTGATTAGTACATTATTGGTCAGTAGAGGAGTCAAGGGCTACGGGAAAGGGCAAGAGAGTCAATGTGATGAATGTCTGATTAGTCATGATCCACTGAGGGGCAGACCAGGCTCGAGAGGCTGAACGGCCTAATCCTGTTCCAATTTCTTTCAAATTATTTGGTACTGATATCGAGTGAATGTCTAAGATACTGAGCAACCAAAGATTTATCTCACCCAAAATGCTGAGATCACCGCTGGAACTTGTCAAAGTGAAGACACCGTCAGGGCTCCGATTCAGCAGTAAATGCCCGCTCTGAGAGTGAATGTCTTCAGTTTCTACATCGTCATAGTCTGTCAAAGCAGCAGTTGAGAGGAAAGGTGTTTGAATTGATGTTAATTAATAAAGAACAAAGAACAAAACAGCACGGGAAACAGGTCCTTCGGCCCAACGAGCCCGCGCCGCCACCCCGATGTTCCCACCTCTACCCGCAATCCCTGTCCATGTTTATAGATCTATGGATTAAAAACCAAATTTGAGACAATTTAGGGAGAATTTGTTTTGCCAGTTAGCCTAAGAGCACGTCTTTGGGATGGAGGAAACCGGAGAACTCGGAGAAAACCCACGCAAGCACGGGGAGAATGCGCAAACTCCCACAGACACAGGCCAAACCCATGTATCTGCACAGCACAGCGATAGTCACTGAGCTGTCGTGTTGCCCATCAGATGGTCCAGGTCAAGTATACACCAACGACGTGAAGCAGTAGGATACTCTCGAAAAAGATCCAAGAGCAGTCCTCTCACGACCCATCGCGTGTATGCCCCTCATTAGACAACAAGGTGGACCAAAGCACCTGTAGGATAAAAACAAGTACATCAATATCATCATCTATTTACACACTTCCCAGGGACTCCCAAGGCTCATGATCCCTATTTGAAATCAGTTTTCTATACCCCTCCATTCCGATTCTGTTCATGTGCCCATCTAGATAGCTATAGATTAGCCAGGACGGAGCTAAAGAGTGAGTTGAGGAGAGCTAAGAGGGGGCACGAGAAGACTTTGGCTGATAGGATTAAGGAGAATCCTAAAGCTTTCTTTAGATATGTTAAGAATAGAAGATTAGGGCCAGTCATAGACAGCAGTGGGAAGTTGTGCGTGGAGCCTGAAGAGATTGGAGAGGCACTGAACAAATATTTCTCTTCGGTATTCACGCAGGGAGATGTAAATGTAGTTGTGGAGAACACTGAGGTACAGGGTTGCAAACTGGAAAGTATTGAAGTAGATAGGGAGGATGTGCTAGATATTCTTGAGGGTTTGAAGTTAGATAAGCCCCCTGGGCCGGACGGGATTTACCCTAGGATTCTCTGGGAGGCAAGAGAGGCGATTGCAGAGCCTCTGGCTCTGATCTTCAGGTCGTCGTTGGTTACGGGTATAGTTCCGGAAGACTGGAGGATAGCGAATGTGGTCCCATTGTTCAAGAAGGGGAAGAGAGACTTTCCTGGGAATTATAGGCCAGTGAGTCTTACTTCTGTTGTGGGCAAAGTATTGGAGAGAATTATTAGGGATAGGATTTATAGTTATTTAGAGAAGAATGAATTGATTGGGGATAGTCAGCATGGTTTTGTGAAGGGTAGGTCGTGCCTTACTAACCTTATTGAGTTTTTTGAAAAAGTGACCAAAGAGGTGGATGGGGGTAAGGCAGTTGATGTGGTATATATGGACTTTAGTAAGGCGTTCGATAAGGTGGCCCATGGAAGGCTTCTGCAGAAAATGCAGATGTATGGGATAGAGGGTGATTTAGCTAATTGGATTAGGAATTGGCTAGCAGATAGAAGACAGAGGGTGGTAGTTGATGGGAGATACTCATCGTGGAGTTCGGTTACAAGTGGTGTAAGTCAGGGGTCTGTTTTGGGGCCTCTGCTGTTTGTAATTTTTGTAAACGATCTGGATGAGGGTATTCAAGGATGGATTAGTAAATTTGCGGATGACACCAAAGTCGGTGGAGTGGTAGATAGTGAAGAGGGGTGTTATAGCTTGCAGAGAGACTTGGACAAGTTGCAGAGCTGGGCCGAGAGGTGGCAAATGGAGTTTAATGTGGAAAAGTGTGAGGTAATGCACTTTGGCAGGAATAATAAATGTTTAGAGTATAGGGCTAATGGTAGGATTCTTAATAGTGTTGATGAACAGAGGGATCTTGGTGTATATGTGCATAGGTCCCTGAAAGTAGGCATTCAAGTCGATAAGGTTGTTAAGAAGGCATATGGAGCCTTAGCTTTTATTGGTAGGGGGATTGAATTTCGGAGCCGCAATGTCATGTTGCAACTGTACAAAACTCTAATGCGGCCGCACTTGGAGTATTGTGTGCAGTTCTGGTCCCCACATTATAAGAAAGATGTGGAGGCATTGGAGAGGGTACAGAGGAGGTTTACCAGGATTTTGCCTGGTATGGAGGGCAGGTCTTATGAAGAGAGGCTGAGGGATTTGATGTTGTTTTCGTTAGAAAGAAGGCGGCTAAGAGGAGACCTTATTGAAACATATAAGATGATTAGAGGTTTAGATAGGGTGGACAGTGATAGCCTTTTTCCTAGGATGGAAAAAGCTAGCACGCGGGGACACAGCTTTAAATTAAGGGGTGATAGTTATAGGACGGATATCAGAGGTAGGTTCTTTACCCAGAGGTGGTTAGGGAGTGGAATGCCCTGCCTGCGGCAGTTGTAGATGCGCCAAGTTTGGTGGCGTTTAAGAGGTTAGTTGATAAGTTTATGGAAGAGAAGGGAATGGTTTAGTTTGGAGGGTCACTGCTTTTTTTTCATAATTGATCGGCGCAACATCGAAGGCCAAAGGGCCTGTTCTGTGCTGTAATGTTCTATGTTCTATCTAATTATTTCTTAAGTAAATCCAGAGTACCTGCCTCCACCACTTTACTTGGCAGCGTAGTCCATACCCCCACCACCCTCTGTGTGAAAAAACTCCCTCTCACATCCAAATTATACCTTATCCCCCTCACCCTAAGCCTGTGACCCCTCGTGCTATTTGAGTCCATCCTAGGAAAAAGCTTAACCCTGTTTACTCTATCTATCCCGTTCATAATCTTGTACACCTCTATTAGATCTCCTCTAAGTCTACGTCTTTCTAACGATAACAGTCCCAATTTGCCTAATGACTGCTCTTATCCAACTTCTTCTGAAGTTTATTCAGTTTTCATTGAGACATACATACATTTCTTTTTTTTTGAATCTGCTGACTGATTCTGTCTCCCCTGCACTCTGGGCAGTCTTTCCACAGGTTCATAACTCTCTGAGAGAATTTATCCCTCACTTCAGATTTGGAATTCGTTCCTTTCACTCTAAATCTATGAGACTTTCTTGTAGACTGTCCACAAAGATGAAAGTCTGCTCAACATCCACCTCATCAATCTCTTTCGCATTTTATATACCTCAATCACGTCCATCCACATCCTCCCCCCCAACTCTCTCCTGATTCTTTGGAGCTCCAGTGAATCTAATTACCGGCTCTTCAAACGATCCTGCTAATGTGAACACTTTCATCTCTGGAATCAATCTATTGAATATCTTCTGAACTTGCTCCAGGGTCAGCACATCCTTTATTATGTATGGAAACTGAATCTGGACACAATATTCCAGGTGTGGTCTCACTTATTCAGTGTTAACAACATGTCTTTACGTTTAAATTCTTGTCCTTTTGCAGTAAAAACCAATATTCAAATTGTCTTTCTTATGAAATGCTGCACTTGTACATTCACATTCTGTCATTCATGCAAAAGGACACCCAGATCATTCTGTATTGACAGTCTTTGGATATGCTTCCCATTGAAATCAACATTTGCACTTTTATGTTTTTGTGCAAAATGAATGACCACACATGTATCAATATTAATCTCCATCTACCACATTCTGGCCCATTGTCCTAGACTGTCAACATCCATCTGCCAACTCTATAATGTATCAGAGTCTGCTTTCCCACTCATCTTCGGATCATCTGTGAATCTTGCTCTGTTGCACTCTGGACCTCATCACGAGTCAGTTATATCCGTTGTACGCTGTTGAAAACTGAACACTGCGTCATTCCTCGTAATACATTTTTCTCGCTATCTACAGAAAGACCATTTTTTTTCCCTATCCTTGCTCTCACTCAGCCAATCCTCTATCCAAGCCAATATTCTGTGGCCAATGCCTGGGATCAAACATTTTCTTCCAATGCCTTCAAGAGTCTTGATATGTCACATTCAAATGATCCCCATCATTCGCCTCATTGTTTCAATCTTCAAAAAAATAATCGAGCAAGTTTGTCAAAAACAGCTTATTCTTTATAAAATCGTGCTGACTCTGGTAAATTCCACCTTATATATCATTGCTTAGTTATCTCCTGCTTTATGGCGGACTGCAACAACGTCCCACCACAGAGGTCAAAATAAGTTGCTTACAACTTGCCATGTTTTGCGTCCTTCCTTTCTTGAATAAGAATGTCATAATAGCGTGTTTCCAATCCACTGGTATTTTTCCAGAATCTAGGAAAAATTGGAATAACATAACTAATGCACCCAGTATCTCTGCTGTCATCTCCTTTAATACTAAAGCGTGCAGGTCATCAGAGTTCAGTTTGCTGCAATCACTTTATAATTGATTGCAACAGTAATAAATCTCATTCCGTATCTCATGTTTTGGTGGTTGGAGCAGCAATATGAATGTAGATAGCTCCCTCATTATATGTAACATTTCACTGTTTCTCATGTGACTCGAAATAAATTACTGGCCAATGATCAATTAATTTGTTTTTGAAATGTACTCAAGAACTTTTGCAAAACGGCAGAGAAGTCCCACTGATGTTTGAAGGAATACCCATGACTCAGCGTGGGTTCAAGGATAAGATTTGAGCCTTACCTGTTATTGATGATCTCCTCTGCATTACTGCCAAAAGGGCGACTAGCTCACAGATCAACAGGTCACCATCGGATGGACGGAAGTGCTTTCATCTTCATGTCCTTGATGAAAGATTTAAGGACGTTTTGTGAGATAAAATGTCCACAATGTTTTAAAATACTTACATGATTATCGAACACTCAGAGTGTCGTTAGAAATTGGCAACATTAAGACATTGCAAATGTGTGACACATATTTATTGTAATGTAAAATTGGTCATAATAGTAATTGGTATTTATTACTGAGGCAAATCTGAAGGTGTGGATGGAGAAGTCGGAGGCAATTGCGGCCCTGACAAAGATATGGTAAAAAAGGGCACAATTATTTGCATTGGTAGTCAGAAAGACATCTGAAAACATGAATTATCTTAGCAAAGATGGATCAAACAACGTCACACATTTCAAACCGCACTGCTCAGTGGGACACTTACCAGAACAAATCACACTGGTATCTTCCTTGTGATCACAGTCAGCTTCAGCTAATGATGAAGGACAGTCAAACAGAATGGATTCGCTTCCGGTGCACTTCACCTCATCCAGCCAGATAGTACCGTTACCCTGCTCAAAAACGGCCCCTCCTGTGGTCTCAAGAGCAGAGCCACAGCCCAGCTGTCTGCAGACAACACTGGCATCGTTCATATCCCAGGAATCATTACACACCGTGCCCCAGGCTCCATTACACAATATCTCCACTCTCCCGGAGAAGTTGTTGTTACCTCCCACCAAGTGCAAACTTTAGAACATAGAACATTACAGCGCAGAACAGGCCCTTCGGCTTTAGATGTTGCGCCGATCAATTAAGAAAAAGCAATGACCCTCTAACCTAAACCATTCCCTTTTCATCCATAAACTTATCTACTAACCTCTTAAATGCCACGAAACTTGGCACATCTACAACTGCAGCAGGCAGGGCATTCCATACCCTTACCACCCTCTGGGTAAAGAACCTACCTCTGACATCCATCCTATAACTACCACCCCTTAATTTTAAAGCTATGTCCCCTCGTGCTAGCTTTCTCCATCCTAGGAAAAAGGCTATCACTGTCCACCCTATCTAAACCTCTAATCATCTTATATGTTTCAATAAGGTCTCCTCTTAGCCGCCTTATTTCTAACGAAAACAACCTCAAATCCCTCAGCCTCTCTTTGTAAGACCTGCCCTCCTTTGCCCTGAATTTATCAAAAATAATAAATGAATTATTAACCTTGGTATAGCACAAGAGAGGAATACAACCAGGTAGCTGTTTTATTAAATGTGGGAAAACACCTGATGCTGGCTTGCAGCTGTTCACAGTGTCCTGCTCTTGCTTCGGTCTCCCCCTGTTGATAAGACAAGCATGTTGACTCCATGAGCTGCATCAATATTTCAAATTATATCTGCAGGCAAAATTATTGATAGTGTTACCTGAACAAACGACACCTGCATCTTCCCAATGAGTACAGTTGTGTTGACCCCACGGGTCTGCCTGGCACTGCCAGAAAGTCGACTCGTGTGCAAAGCATTCGACATCATCCAGCCAAATAGGCCCGGATCCCATTCCGAATCGGCGAGAGCCATAGTCAATGGAAACGGGTGGGCCACAATCTAATTGTTTGCAGATCACTGCTGCATCTTTTCCACCCAGATTTTCCGAACAAACTGTTCCCCAGGTCCCATTATAGATCACTTCCACTCTACCCTCACAGCGATGCTTTCCCTTCACCAAACGCAGTTCTTTGTGTTCTGTCAAGCAAATAATAATCACCCAATGGTTAAATGATCAATTACGTGTGCCCAGCATCTAATATGTGTTGTGTCAGTTGAGTTACCAGTTTCCCGGAATTATTTTGAAAAGGCCAACTGAAATCAAATAATATACTCAAGAATAGGTAACACTGAAGTCACAACATGCTTCTTGAGAAATAAGTGAGCACGTCAAATATCTTTGCCAAATAAACTAGTTAGCCGAAACATTTCCCATGTAAACTGATGAAATTTAACGCTTGTGATCATAATATTTAGTGATATTAATTCGAAGATGGGTTTATGTCAGGAAATAATGAATAATGAAACATAAGGCAACACATTTGGCTGGCAGATAGAAGACAGAGGGTGGTGGTTGATGGGAGATATTCATCGTGGAGTTCGGTGACGAGTGGTGTGCCTCAGGGGTCTGTTTTGGGGCCCCTGCTGTTTGTAATTTTTATAATGATCTGGATGAGGGTATTGAGGGATGGATCAGTAAATTTGCAGATGATACTAAAGTTGGTGGTGTGGTAGATAGTGAAGAGGGGTGTTTTAGTTTACAGAGTGACTTGGACAAGTTGCAGAGCTGGGCCGAGAGGTGGCTAATGGAGTTTAATGTGGAAAAGTGTGAGGTAATGCACTTTGGCAGGAACAATAAATGTGTAGAGTATAGGGCTACTGGTAGGGCTCTTAATAGTGTTGAGGAACAGAAGGATCTTGGTGTATGTGTCAATAGATCCCTGAAAGTAGGCAGTCAAGTGGATAAAGTTGTTAAGAAGGCATATGGAGTCTTAGCTTTTATTGGTAGGGGGATTGAATTTAGGAGCCGCAGCCTCATGTTGCAACTGTACAAAACTCTAGTGCGGCCGCACTTGGAGTAGTGTGTGCAGTTCTGGTCGCCACATTATAAGAAAGATGTGGAGGCATTGGAGAGGGTACAGAGGAGGTTTACCAGGATGTTGCCTGGTATGGAGGGCAGGTCCTATGAGGAGAGGTTTAAGGATTTGAGGTTGTTTTCGTTAGAAAGGAGGCGGCTAAGAGGGGATCTTATTGAAGCATATAAGATGATTAGATGTTTAGATAGGGTGGACAGTGATAGCCTTTTTCCTAGGATGGAGAAAGCTAGCACGAGGGAACACAGCTTTAAATTAAGGGGTATGAGTTATAGGACGGATATCAGAGGTAGGTTCTTTACTCAAAGAGTGATTAGGGAGTGGAATGCCTGCCTGCAGCTGTTGTAGATGCGCCAAGTTTGGTGGCGTTTAAGAGGTTAATTGATAAGTATATGGAAGAGAAGGGAATGGTTTAGTTGGAGGGGCATTGCTTTTTATTTTGGTCGGCACAACATCGAAGGCCGAAGGGGCTGTTCTGTGCTGTAATGTTCTATGTTCTATGTACATCGAAAGTAGGATATAGAAATATTATAACGGTAATGATGTCCAGAGTAAATAACACCGAGAGAGATTTGACAGAAGAACATTCATAAGGGCCGTCCTCAGGTTAATCAGGAACATATCCTATATATGAAACTTCCAGTGTAACTGAAGTTGGGGCATTTACCAGAGCACATGATCTTCACATCTTCTTTATGGATACAGTCGTGGTTACCCACAATTGTTCTCCATAGCTTTCTTCGCCTAGATGAAAACTGGTCACTGAGATTGATGAATGTGGGAAGTCAGTGTGATGGGCGAGTGGAGATTTACTACAACCACAGCTGGGGCAGAGTGCAGGACAGCCTCTGGGATCTGAATGATGCTAATGTGACCTGTAGACGGCTGGGCTGCGGCGAAGCGCTAACCGCCTATGACAATTCAAAGTACGGAGAGGGTGAAGGGGCTGTGTGGGTGAATGATGTCCGGTGTGAAGGAAACGAATCGCATCTCCGGAGGTGCAGCACATTCACATTGAACCCGCATCGCAGCGACAAGAACGGCGTAGGGGTTCTGTGCTCAGGTGAATAAACAGGTCACTTTTCCAGAATCGAAAATGGCAAAAGGTAATCTTGGTGAACAGGGAATATACAAAGAACAAAGAACAAAACATCATGGGAAACAGGCCTTCGGACCAACGACCCCGCGCTGCCACCCCGATATTCCCACCTCTACCCGTGATCCCTGTCTATGTTTATAGATCTATGGATTAAAAAAACAAAAACAAATTTGAGACAATTTAGGGAGAAATTGTTTTGCCAATTAGCCTAAGAGCACTTCTTTGGTTGGGAGGAAACCGGAGCACCCGGAGAAAACCCACGCAAGCACGGAGAAAATAGAACATAGAACACACAGAACAGGCCCTTCGGCCTTCGATGTTGCGCCGACCAATATAAAAAGCAATGACCCTCCAAACTAAACCATTCCCTTCTCTTCCACATACTTATCAACTAACCTCTTAAACGCCATCAAACTTGGCGCATCCACAACTGTAGCTCAAAATGCTCAAACTCCCACAGACACAGGCCCAAATCCATGTATCTGAACAGCACAGCGATAGTCACTGAGCTGTCGTGTTGCCCATCAAGTGGTCCAGGTCAAGCGTACACTAACGACGTGAAGCACTAGGATACTGTCGAAAAAAATCCAAGAGCAGCCCTCTCACGACCTATCGCGTGTTCGTGAATGATTCAAATTCCCTGATTCTTTTCAACTTATTTCTTTTCAAATATATTTCGAATATAAAACATCTGGTTAATGCACGTTTTAATTTCTCGGCCGAGGCTGACAGCAACCTGAGATTTAAACACCAAATTGAATGGAAATGCCGCACTTGTGAATGGACAATCTATTACTGTAAAACCTCTATTCAGGCTACTTGATTTGAATCTGCTGAAAAAGGAGTTTGAGTGGAAGCCAACTCAATGCGTTTAAACTTCAGGGATTTTGGCGAGGAAGGTCAAACATATTTATCTTGATAATTCTCAGTATATTTTCTGTCTGAACCCGTCTAGAGAGAAAAAAAAACACAAATCATTTGCAAAGTGTCTTACAGCCTCAGAGTGTTGGGCAAAGTCTGTGGATAATGCATTTGCAATTAACGATATAATGAATTAATTTCATTAATATGAAGAAAATACTTATCATGTCATGTTGATAACCTAATTTACTAAATATGCGTGATTTGCTTTCTGATGTTTGTTGTTCAGTTGTCTCATATAACCTACTGGAATATTACAGAATTTGTGAAGTTAATATTTCTGTGCAGTGTTTTTTTTCGGTTTCCAATTAGTTTCATTTCTCAATAGTATGACACTCTTTCATGTTCTCTCTGTCTCATGCCGTTTTCTCTGGCCGATCGAGACCTGTTCTTTCATCTCCTTCCAGAGACCAAGTAATTTTGTTCCATTTAAGTCGTTCACTTGGTTCATTTTCTCTCAGTTCCCAACGTGCCTTTCTGATGACATTCATTCATCCGAATGTCACTGAAAATTCTGGTTAACTGATAGAGAAGCGACCAATTCCTGTTATCAAAAACTTCACACAGTAAAGGTCCGAGAGTCCACGAAATAAAATCTTAAACATACAGTTTGGATTTTGCAGTTGCTTGAAAGAGCATGCCTTTCAAAAGAAAGTAGACAGATGTTATGTTGTGATGCAATAAATCCTCTGCTCAGTAGAATTATCTCATCAAAATTTATGTTTTTGTGTTGTAACGGAATCGCCAGTTAGTTCGCAGTTATGAAGTGAATATTGAAATCGTTGACTTAACTTGCCGAAAATTATCGTAATATACTTTGAGCAAAGTTGCATTTTAGTTCATTAGTCTCGTAAAATAACAACAAGTGAATAAGAAAATTAGATTTAAGACTGAATCAAACTCAGATCGGCAGCTAGAATTAAATACTCCAATGGGTCTGTTGTTCAGATGGAACAGACATGAATTGAAATTCTAGCTGAACAGCGCAGTCTGGGTGTAGTTCGCTGCCACTGTTAGAATAGCATAAATTGTCGAATGGAATTTACTAGTTGGATCATAGAAATTCTGTACATTTTGAGAAAATATTGAAATGTTATCCCACAGTTCTGGCAATGAACACGCCATAACTGGAAGTTGTGCGATATTGTTTGCGAAGAGTTAATAAGGATCGCTGAGGGTTGACTGCATTGGAAATAAATGACGCACTGTCCGTCTTGTGGATGGTGTTGCAGAGATATTCGAGTAACTGTATTACTGCTACACTGCGGATCAAATTGTAAATTTCAGCAATCCAACCGGAGACCTGCTGAATCTACTTTGTAAGCTATAGACTAAACAGGATTAGGAGCTTTAACTGACTCAAAAAATCCCTGTTTGGGAATACGTAACACGTATATATAATAAAGAATGAGAGCTGATGTTCACAGGCCATAATGTCACGAGTGTGGCGAATTGATTGAAACGTTTTAACATCAAGTGCTTGTAAATCATCCATTGAAGAGATAATACAGATCCGCGGTGTTGACTTTGTGCTGTATGGTTTTGGCAGTTTCATTTATATGGTGCTCCAGCAAAGACTAATGTTTAAAATTTCACTTCAGGCAGACCGGGAAACAGCCAGGCTGATCCATCAGGTAATCGCCCACCAAGTTCATATGTGACATTTTGCTGCACTAATCCATCCAACTGAATGATAAATCCCTGAGACAATTTCAGTAATTCCGTTCAATGGTTTGGTTCAATTTCAGTTGTGAAGGAAAATGTTTTGGCAATTTTTTTCCCGGAAATCATTAATTGGTGCTCTCAAATTCAAAACAACATTAAATAAGGTCGCCGACGAGCAGGGTGAGAGGCAACATGGCCTCGCTGCCGTTTGCGAATAAGTTTTCACTTCCCGAGTTACCAGCAGCGCTGAAATGCAGTGCGATTTTATGGCTCTTCCGCTACCACTGTATTAAGGTTCTGCCGAAATCTCGCTGCTTCTCACCGCTCCGGGAAGGGCTAGAGATTACCTGACTGTCCAATTCAGTCGGTTGCAGCAGGGTTCGACAGTGGTGACAGATATCGAATCCGTACTCGGATTCGAATTCCACTATATTAGCCCAGGCAGTATGGCGGACCGCGGACCATGACAGTCCTGAGCTGCGTGGATTGAATCAATTAAATACCGACCCACACTCATGTCTGATGCAGCCGAATGATGCTTCCAACTTCCAACCGACGTGCAGATTTTTCCCACTGCCAATCCACATTGCCGCTTCATATATATTATACGATCAAACAATTTTTTGAAATCCTGGGCACATTCGATGCTTTATTCGGTTCCTTTCTGACCTGTTGCTTCAGCTAGCCCATAATTGTTGGTTTATTTCTGTATTTTACAGACGCGTTGAAGCTGAGACTGGCGAATGAGCAGAGTCGGTGCGCTGGGAGAGTGGAGATTCACTACAGGGGACAGTGGGGGACTGTGCATCGTTATAACTGGGACAAGCGGGTCGCCGATGTTGTGTGTAGGGAGCTGGGCTGCGGGACCGCGCTCTCTGCACCAGGCGGGGCTCACTTTGGGGAAGGATCCGGACCCATTGCGACATCAGATGTTCAGTGCGAAGGGAGCGAGAGAGCTCTGCGGGAATGCCCCTCAAAGCCATGGGATGACTATAGCTGCGGCTATTCGCACTCCTTTGATGCCAGCGTGATTTGCTCAGGTAAGAAAAAAATCTGTCCATTATCTACAGCCTGCACTCCTGGAAAGGGCGGATAAAGTATTCTGAGACTATAAAGAGAGTGGTGAATAATTTCAATATTCTGAAACCGGATGTGTTGTTACATTAACACCAGAATTTACATTTATAATAATGTGATGGCAAGCAACCGGAAGGTCAGAGTCCTGATTGTACATAGACCAGTGAAACACTGCTTAACCTGGAATGAATGTTTTGCACTTGGATAGTAAGCAAAGGAGGTAACTTTTCTCTTTTGATAGTATTAGCTTCCTGGAGGTAAGAAAAGTTAACAAAACATTTATGTCCATGACACATCGCTTGCATCAATTTGAAGTGATGTCAGGGCAAAGGTATACAAAGAACAACAAAGAACAAATGTCAACCCTCAAGCCTGTTCCACCATTTGGGCTGTTTTGTGCCTCAATTTTATTTAACCATTATTGATTCTTTTATGCACATATCCTTCCACTCATCCAGAAGTCTCCTAAAAGACCCCAGCGAGTTCGCCTCCACCACCACCGACGGCAGTCGATTCCATTCACTCACCACCCTCTGAGTAAAAAAACTTACCCCGAACATCTCCTCTGCACTTGCCACCTAGCACCTTAAACTTGTGTCCTCTCTTGGCGACCATTTCGGCTCTGGGAAATAGTCTCAAAGAATCCTCCCTATTTATTCCTCTCAATATTTTATAAACTTCTATCAGGTCACCTGTCAACCTTCGTCTCCCCAGGGAGAACAGACCCAGCTCCCTCAACCTATCTTCAAAGGGCACGGCTCCTAATCCAGGCAACATCTTGTAAATCTCCTCTGCACCTTCTCAATAGCTTTCACATCCTTCCTCTAGTGAGGCGACCAGAACTGCAACAGTACTCCAGGTGGGGTCTGACAAGAGTCTTATAAATTGCAACATTATCTTAAACACAATCCCTCGATTAATGAAGGCCAGTGCACCATACACCTTCTTGACCACATCCTCCATCTGCGAGGCCGATATAAGAGTCCTTTGGACCCGGACCCCAAGATCCTTCTGCTCCTCAACACTAAGACCCCAATCTTCATATTCTACTCCTTCATCCCATTGGCCCTACCAAAATGGACCACTACACATTTATCTGCGTTGAAGTCCACCCGCCACTTCTCCACCCATGCTTGCAAAATTTCTATGTCTCGCTGCAACTTCTGACGTCCCTCCAGACCATACACAACACGGAACAAATCAGAAATACTGCAAATATGCAAGGAGGCTGGCAGCGACTTGAGCTTTCCAGGCAGTGACCTTTCCAAAGAACTCACACAAGTTGTTGCTAAAGTGGTGATCAGTTCCTTCTGATCTCAAGAATTCAGTGTTCAAGCTACCCTGATGGCCGCCCCTCCAAAGCAGGGGAATGCAATCAAAACATTTCTCAATGAATCACATACATTCCAAATCATCAGCAGCGACCAGCACAGATCCGTATTCACATCCCCTTCCTCCCCAATCCGCTCCTTTTCCTCCTTCCTGACCAACAACACGACCAGGCCTGGTTATTTGATCTGCGTTGGATTCTCTCCCGTCAATTTAGAAAAAGCTTCAAAATCTCATGGCTATTTTCAGAGATATCTATGCTCTCCACTATTCTTCACAGTTTGAGGAGAGGCTAGGCAAATTGGGACTGTTTTCCTTAGAAAGACGTAGACTTAGCGGAGATCTAATACAGGTGTAGAAGATTATGAGGGGTATAGATAGGGTAAACAGGGTTAAGCTTTTCCCTAGGATGGACTCGAATAGCACGAGGGGTCACGGACTTAGGGTGAGGGGGTAAGGTATAATTTCTATTCTAGAGGGAGTCTTTTCACATAGAGGGTGGTGGGGGTATGGAATGCGCTGCCAAGTAAAGTGGTGGAGGCAGGTAGTCTGGAGTTATTTAAAAAAAATACTTAGATGAGCACATGAACAGAATGGGAATGGAGGGATATAGAAAACTGATTTAAAATAGGGATCATGACCCTTGGGAGTCCCTGGGAAGTGTGTAAATAGATGATGATATTGATGTACTTGTTTTTATCCTACAGGTGCTTTGATCCACCTTGTTGTCTAACAAGGGGCGTATCGTTCAAGGGAATTATCGAGGTAAAGACGTGGACCACGACCAGATTTGGATTCTCCAACGGTGAAATGCAGCGGGCTGAATGGCCTTCATCTGCATTAAGAAATTCTATCGTGAAATATCTTTCATCAAGTTCAATCTATGTCAGTGTTTATTATCTCGAGGAGACATGCTCAGTGTAACAGCGATTTCTTTGGAACGCTCTTCCCTCTTCTCCCTTAAACAAAATCCACTGCTGATTTATGTCAATAAATTCTGAGTAAAGCTGCCCCCTATCGCCTGGGGATGGGAAATATTAGAATGTGCAACAAGGGAACCTGAATCAATAACACATGGAAATATTTGCCCAGGAATCTACTATCATATGCGAAAGGTAAAAGAAAAACTTCATTTATTCTGCTGCACCAATATCGTCTTTAGAATGCAAGCACTGTTATGGTCTGTGATCGTCCATGTAGTGGGATTATGGCTTGGGAGGCAGAGCACGAATACATAACTACTTCACAGATAATGTCACATCAAAGTTTAAGATAAACACATGAAATTGGCCAAAGTACTAAATCAACAGTAATAATCTGCTACTTTCAGAACATGAATGAATGTGAATGCAAAAATGAACGTGCATACTTTGAAATGGTAATCCAAAATTACAACAAATGACATGAAATATGAAGGCCGGCTTAGTTATCTCAATATTGAAGAGAAAGATAACTGTCATCTATCCTGCTGAAATATTAAGTTTGTTTTTTTCTCTCATATTAACAAATCTGCACTCACCGGAACAGATCACACTGACATCGTTGCTGTGGGTGCACTCGGACCGATTTACAGGAACAAGGGGACAGTCCGTCAGGCTTGTCTCGCTGCCTTTACATTCAATCTATCGTTCCATATAAATCCCGTGCCCGCTCCAAAATAAGCCCCTCTTCCAACGGAAACGGCGACTCCACACTGAAGCTCAGCACAGACATCATTCCAACCCCAGTCAATGTTACACACTGTGCCCGATGCTGTATAGTTATGGATCTGGAGTCTGCCGGAACATGGGAAAGTTCCGGATACTAGTTTTGGAAATCTGTGGGCTGAACAATAACAAATCACAACAACATTAATTATGATTTTAAAAAACCTGCTTCAGTAGATTCTATCTAGACACCAAAAAAAATCAACATTTTTAGTTATTTTTCGGCGTGGAAACGTGCTAAGAATGAACGTTTTCAAAGTACTTCAAGCAGAAATGAAACGATGCATCTCAGAATGTCTAAATGGAGATTAACCAACAATACTTGAGCTTTACTGAGGGTCCATGTGCACGGAGCACAAAAATGTAAAGACCAGGTGCAAAACGCACTCAAAAATCTTCAGGATGTTTAGCATTTCTATTTAGACGGTTAGAATATGAAGTTGGGGGGAGGGTGAATTTCTGCTCCAAGTTTCAAGAACATTGTTCAATCCATATCTGGAAATGCACCGTTGAAAGCGTCTCCTGCTCTGGAAAATATTCCGGTGACAGCGTCCTAGGCTACTGGTTACTGACTCTAGACAAGACCTCCTTCTATCAATTTACGCTGTGTGAAACCTGCCTGAAGCTGCAAAAGCTTTAAATGTGAAAACAACTTATTTCATTTTATTCTGGATAAAGTGTCGACTGCCGCACATTGGTTTAAAATACAACCTACTGAACAAAATGATGCAGCACAATTTATTGAAATGCAACGGAACAATCCACCAATAACATCTATGATTTCTCTTCCTGACAGACTCTAAAGGTAAATTCACCCGAAAAAAAAACACGAAGGGAAATCATGTAGAAACAATTGGTATTCATCAGAATCAGGGTGCAAGAGAGAAATAAGGTTCCAAATCGTATCAAGTATTTTGAGAAGAGGATTTACATGACAGCTAAAATACAACCTCTTGAACACGTTGATCCAGCACAATTTATTCAAGTGCAACGGAATACTGCACCAGTAACATTTTGATTTTGCTCACTGACAAACTCTTTTCGTAATTAACACGAGTGGGAAACATATAGGAACATTTGAGATTCATCAGATTCAGGAAATGACAGGGAGATAAGTTTTCAAATAGTGTCAGACATTTTGGGAAGAGGATTTACATGGCATCTATTAAAACGACACGCCTAGAGAGGCGGGGGATATCCAGCCAGTCCCCTCTCACACAAAATCAGAAAATGTTGGAACAATTCAGCAGCTTCCCTGGAAGTTTCCAGTCCGCATGATTCCCCTCCAGACCCTTCTCATCCTCACTCCACTCTTGGAACACCTTCAATCTGGCCACTGATTGCTGCTCTAAAAGTAGCCGCAGTGACTGGATAAGCGCTCTATGGCCTCCGCAATCAATAGTCGGTAAATGTCAAACGCATGGATCGAGACACCCGGATTTAGATCTGAGACAACCGCCAATCCTGATGGAGTGCAGAATGATCCGGACTCCCCTTAACTGTACCCTGTATACAGCCATCCGATCAAAGCATGTCTGATCTTTGACTCTGCACAAGCAGACGGGATACATTCGCACGCCGTGACTTCCATCGACCATCTCCTTGTCCTCCTTCTCCGAAAGTCTGTCCATGCTCTGCCCCTTCTCCCACTTCCCCCCTCCTCCCCCTCACTCCTCCGTCGTTGTTGTCAGTCTGTTTGTGTGTCCAGGTGTGTAGTTATGTCGGTTGAGGCATTGGGGTGGTGCTGGAGAGCTCGAAGGGTTGGAGGATCGGGGTGCCTCCGAGTGTATCTCTGGGGTGAATTACATTTTCATCTGAGGGGACAATTTCTGGCCTCTGATGCAAAACAAGGCACATTAAGAAATAGGTGATTCGGAATTAAGTCAAAACAGCAGAATAAACCACACACTGCCGAAAGGTAAAGATAAACAGTTGCTTGGCAGAAGCCTGACCGTTGTCCAGGATTTGCTCTGTGTGGCCCTGGAATGCTTCATTATTTGTTGAATGCTCATCGGAACTGAACAGTGGGGAATCAGGAGGGAACAACTCCTCTCCTGAACATAACTAACAGCAAGCGCTCAGCTCAAGGACACAGTTGACCTGTGCAAGGTTGTGGAAATTGTTAATCACTCCCTTTGATGAGAAATCATAGAATCCTACCATGTAGAAAGAAGCCGTTCGGCCCATCCCCTCTGCACCACCCACAATCCCACCAACGTCGTCTTCCCATATCCTTACAAACTGCGCATCCCAAGACACTCAGGGCAATTTAGAATGGCCAATCACCTAGCCCCCACATTACTGGACTCTCATTGCGGTGACAAAGAAGAACAAAGAACAAACATTTGGATCTATTGATTAAGCGAGTATTTTTAAAATTCGTTTCTCTGATGTGCGCACTGCTGGCAAGTTCAGCATTTGTTCCTTTCCGTAACTGCCCCGAGAAGGTGGCACTGAGTCATCACAGTGCACTACGAGCAGGTTCAATCACAGTGCTTACTAGGAGGGGAGTTCCAGGATTTTGATCCAGTAACTGTGAAGGGACTGTCAAGATGTTGTGGCTTTTTTCTTGCTTCCTGTATTTTCAGGGTCATAAGTTGGAGGTGACCTCTTGTTCTGAAGAAGAACCATATAGATTTGAAATGTTAACTCTATTTTCTCTCTCCTTTGATGCTGCTAGACCTGCAGAGGTTTTCCAGCATTTTCTGTTATTTCTGATTCCAGCATTTACAGTATTTTCTGCTTCTATTATCTTGCTCTTGTTTATTAGTCATAGCTCAATCGTATGTTTTTGTAAAAGTGTAAAACAGCAAATTTCAGTAGAATAGAACTAAGTATAATTTGAAAAAAAATCTGTTGATATACGTTGCAGCGAGGACTGAGTGAATCTTTGACAATATCCATGTTTCTGAGTAATAACGTTGTAAGTTAAAGGTTAAACACACTTTATGCACTTCCACTTGAGTTTGAGGGTTAAAGGATGACCTGATTGGTTGTTGAAAATGATAAGCCAGTGCGGTAGATACAGAGTAACTATCACCACTGATAGAATATTCAGAATAAGAGGGCAAAATAAAATTGGAATTACGCCAGTTAGATGTGAAGTCTGTAACCTTGATAGTTCTAGTAGGTACGGATACGATCGACACAACTTGTGGGCCAAAGGACCTATTTGTGCTGTAGTATTTCTATGTTCTATATATATGTGTGAACTGGTGAAGCATCTGATGAAGTTTATTTTCTTGGCAAAATGAGTCAATTAAGAAAAGAAAGAAACTAATATCTGCTGGAAACATTCTGTGTGGAACAGCTAATTACATAATTTAGATAAAGCAAAGCAAAGTGGGTCAGATACAAACCGAAAACGGTCAGATTATATGATCGTTGGAAATATGAATACCTAGAAGATTTGCAAACACTCCATTTTACTTCTGAACAGAAACTGTTTCTTCAAGAGTGTAGAACAATGTCCCTGTCAATGACAATTAAAATCCAGGCTTTAACTTAGCTGCAAAATGGACTGCTGTGATATGGAGAAACTGCATAACTTGCATGTCCGATCCAATCACTTCCCTCAGGAATTCTGTGAGTGAGTTCTCACTGACAAGTCCAATCCAACCGGCTGTTTAAGACTCCTATAGAGTCCGAATACAGCCTGTATTCACAATCTGATTTTCACATCTTCACAAGGGAAAAGTGAAGACATTTCACTCCAGCAACAACTCAAGCATGAAGTTCAAATCTGTAACATGTCGAATATTTTTTTTCCGAGTGAAAACAAACCTTTTCCTACTTGTTCTAAGAAAAAACCTCCAATTTTTTATTGCCTTGCATTTTGTGAACAATATTCTCGAAATACAGAAATTTACGCATGATTTTTATATGTAACACCTCTATATAGAAATGCTAGATAAAATGCTTCTGCTAAAAATAACAGTCATACTCTATTTGAACTTAATTACTTTTTGAACATACTTTAGAAGCACTATTACATATCTGAGCGATTTTGCTGCCTCCGTCCAGTTTCGAGTGATAGAGTTCGGCGCGGACTATGCGGCTTAGAAATATTTCTTAACTTCTGCACAATTGTAATTTTATTTTCATAATCAACTTGAGAGTCATTTGAGTGAACGTCTTTACAGAGCCGCGTTTAGAGAAGGGAAGCCCACAGACATATTTATTCCATGCAGGAAGAAATGATTCCTGAGAAATTAAGAAGTTATCCTTTGTGTTAACCCGAAGCAGCTCACGGCGCAGCCTCAGAACACTCGCTGTGTATTTTCCTGTTTTGCTGAACTGACAGGAAGCACCTGGCTTTATGGTCAGGTCTCTGCTCGCATATTAGTCGCTGCTACACTTTAACATTGACACATTGCAATTGGATATTCAAACTTGTATCGGCAGTGCTAAATGGGACATATAAAACTTCAAGTATCTTCATGAATTGATCAGCAGCATATGACAGAATGACATCTACAAATATCCTTACAGGTATCGGGGGCGCCAGGAATTGTGTTTCGCTAAACCTTATTAAGTTTCACTTGTGTTCAACAACATTGAAATCAATGGTGTGAGATTACATCGAATGCCTGGGCTGCAAAAAATCAATATACTACATATAGATCTGTGCCACGCTTAGGCGCGGAGGGTCCACCATTCAGCTCCATATCTGTTATCTCTCAGTGCTACCCCCGTGAATACAGCAGACCGGGTGCACAAGTTCACTTATCGTGCTGAGATGAGAGCAGATAGGAACTTGGGGTAATGGTACAGCTCCTCCTTTATTTGCATAATATCCTTACAGTTTTTGGTCAGGTTCAAGGTATCTCAGCTCTCAAAAATGTATCCAATCTATGAAATGATAAACTACAACCACGGAGTGGTTTCCATATGAGTCATTTTGTGACGTTGGCATTCCTGACTTCCTTTATTACTGAGAGAGCGGCTGAAGCACTGTAGTCACTTTGTGATGTAACAAAGCAGGCACTGGGTGTCATGGAAATTGGAATTTCAGATATTAATATGTTATCGAGGATGGAGACTTATTATGGATTGGTTATTTAGGAAATACTGCGGGTATCGAGTCGGTTTGTGGAGGTTGAATTACCAAGCGTTGGTTCGACTTTGGTATCATTCGCGTTCATCTTTCCATTTGGCAGATATATGTCAAAAATATGTCAGATATTTGGCAAAAATATGTCTGCAAAACATATTTTTCCTGCAAAAATTTCTTGCGTCTCACATCTCCAAGCAAAATTATATGGATTATTTGTTTAATCAGTGTCCAAATATCTTGGTGAAGAATCTTACTCACCTGAACATTAATTGAAATCTGAACATGTATGCATTAATTGCGATACCAGAACTCACAGGTTAACACTCGTTGATTGAAACGTAGGATCCCGATTTTGCCTCAAAAGGTCATTCGACGTATTGAGTCTGAACTGACTGTCCAACAGAGCATCTTCCTCGTGCTTTATCCCCGTGGCTACATTTTTTTTTATTCTGCTAAAACCTTAATTTATACATCTTGCAACAGTAAGGGGCAATGAGTAATCGACCTAAACTTGCATACCTTTGCAATTTTTTTTTGGAATGGTTCAATTCCTTTGTACAAAGGAATTTCCAGTGTATCTCTCTGTCATCACCATCCTTAACACTATGTGGAGATATTGGCGATGGACTAGGGTGGGCTCTGGAAGAAATCACATAGCGCCAGGTAAAAGAACTTCATCATTCATCTGATGAAGGAGTAACACTCTGAAAAGTTGTGATATCAAATAAACCTGTTGGACTTTAACCTGGTTTTGTGAGACTTGTTGCAATATTCTGCACATTACCGCAGTCAATTTTGCTATTTTGAATACTGACAAGTACTTAATGATTTTACATGAACAAAAGGTAACTAGTACTGATCCTTGTGGTACACTCTGAACACCAGCCTCCATTTCAACAAAACACCTTCATCCTCTAGTTTCTGTGTATTAACACTGGACCAGTTATGGACATAACTTGTCAAGTCACCCTGGTCCCAATGCACGTTTAGCTTATCGAACAGTGCGTTTTCTCTTTTGTCATTCAGCGTCTGAAGTCTGACTAGGGTCACTCAGATTCTTAGTAACCAGGCGGGCTGGGGTCAAACTATCCTTTGAAATTCAGTGTCATAGACCTGGCTGTACTCAAAATGTTACTTGAGATTCAAGTTCTCAGGAATGTCAGGGTTCACTCTGTCCTTTGAAATTCAGTGTCACAGGCCTGGCTATATTCACTCTTGCCTTGCAGATTCAGTGTCACAGGCCTGGTTGGATAAACTCTGCCCTTTCAATAACGGTTTCACAGACCTGACTGTGTTCAAACTGTTATTTGAGATTCAGTGTTACAGACCTGTCTTGGTTAATTGTCTCCTTTACGTTTCAGTGTCACAACCCTAGTTGTGTTTGAATTATTATTAAAGCAAATCTCATGCCTGGCAGGGTTCAGGCTGTTCTGAGATTCACTGCCATAGGCCTTTATTGCTTCACTTTATCTTTAAATTCAGTGTCACCGACCTGACTGGATACACTGTGCCCTCTCAGATTCAGTGTTACAGGCCTGGTTCTGTTCATTCTGTTATTTCAGATTCAATGTCAGGGGTCTGGCTTGATTCACACTGTTCTTTGAGATTCCGTGTCAAAGAGCTAGTTGGGATAAGTATGTCCTTTGAGATTCAGTGTCAAATGCCGAGCTGGCTCACTCTGCCTCCTAATATTCAGTGTCACAGACCTGGCTGGGTTCACTCTGTCCTTTGAGATTCAGTGTTACAGACCAGGCTATGTTCACCCTGTCTTTTCCATACCGAGTCACAGACCTGGTTGGGACCACTGTGTCCGTTCAGTTTGAATGTCACAGGTCTGACTGTGTACATTGTATCCTTTGACATACAGTGTCAGAGGCCTGGCTGGATTCACTTTGCATTTTGAGATTCAGTGTCACAGACCTGGCTGGGTTTTCTCTGTTCTTTGAGATTCAGTGTCACAGGCTTGGCAGTGTTTACTCTGCCCTTTCAGTTTCAGAATTACAGGCCTGTTTCGGTTGAGTATCACAGGGTTCACACTGCCCTTTGAGTTTAGTGTCACAGGCCTGGCTCTGGTCATTGTATCATTTGAGGTTCAGTGTCACAGGCTGGTCTGGAGATGCAGAAAGTGTGTTGGCTTACTGAGAGCGTTGAGAAAACATACTTCCTGATGGAGAGTCAGGTGGCTGAGTGCACTGAGACAGCATCACCAGCAGATGTAGTGTGAGGTCGCTCACTGAGTGCAGTGAGACAGCAACATCAGCGGATGGAGAGAGTGAGGGGTAACTGGATGTAGTGAGATAGCATCAATAGCAAATGGAGAGAGGGGTAACTGAGTCAGCATCACCCGTAGATGGAGACAGTGAGTATTTTAAACTGAGTATGGTAAAACAGGGAAACCAGTAGGTGGAGATAGTAAGGGGGTAACTGAAAGGACATGGACAGTTGTTGTAAAATGGTAAACATTAAAGATGGTTGTGGGATGTGGCAGCTCACAGGCTGTGAGTTGAAACTGGGTAAACAGAAGGATAGCAGCAGGATGTGTGAGCTCGCAGATTGGTGAAATGTAGCAGTAAATGAGGATATAGGCTGGATTTTGGAGGACACAGGCAATGTGGTGAAATGTAGAGATGACTAACAATAACAGGAGACATTTGTAGTAAAAATAAAGTTTGTTGATTTGTGGAAAGCAGTGAGGATAATAAGTGTTTGGGGAACGGAGAGATGAGTGAGAAGTAGAAAGAGTGAGGATAACAATTGGATTTGAGAGGACACAGATAGATTGGTGAGACATAGTTAGCATAAAGATTCTCGATAGATTGTTGAAATGTGGTAAACAATGATGATTATCATCAAATTTGGGAAGACACAAAGATATAGCAGTGAGAGTGACAACACGAATTGGCAGGACACAGAGAGAATGGTGAAATGTTGTAATGCGTGAGGATAGAGTTAGATTCTGGAAGACAGGCAGTTTTCTTTCCCTCTTGATTTGAGCTTTTGGTGAACAAATAGAAATGCAACAGGTTTGGAGAAAGGGGTGGCCGGGATAAGGTCGAAGCAAAGGTCTTTCGAGAGAGTTTCAATGAAAGAAAAGTGAATTTCCCTCCCCCCACCCACCCTGATTCAAAGTGAATGCAAATGGAGAGGGAAAATAAACAAAGGAACAGAAGCTGTACCTGGAAGGTGGGGAGTGGGGGGCGGGTGTGGAGGTGGCGGGAGGTGGTGGGCAGCTGACAGAAAGAAGGAGAAAAGAATCAAAGAAAAAGAAAAATGATAGACTCAGAGCTTACTTTCTGAAACTGTTGGACTGGACGCAGGTGTCATTGGTTAATCTGCTGTGGTCTTATCCGTGCCCAGCTCGATCGTTGTGCAGCCCAATGCACTGGAGAATGTTTGGTAGACATTGAAGATTTGAAATCTAATTAATGTGTTAACTCAGAGGATCACACATTGTATTCCAACAAACTGAACTGGATAACGCTGAATGGGAATTTATGTGATGTAACCCTCACAGACTTCATAGAACATGGAACACTACAGCACAAACAGGCCCTTCGGCCCACAAGTTGTGCCGATCATATCTGTAACTACCAGGCCATAGAAATGTTTGTTACTCCCAATCCCACTAAATCCCGTGTACTCATCCAGAAGTCTCTTAAAAGATCCCAGCGAGTTCGCCTCTACCACCACTGACGGCAATCGATTCCATTCAATCACCACTCTCTGAGTGAAAAACTTACCTCTAACATCTCCTCTGTACTTGCCCCTCAGCATCTGAAACCTGTGTCGTCTCGTAGGGACCATTTCAGCCCTGGGAAATAGCCTCCGAGAATCCACTCTATCGATTCCTCTATGTTGAATAAAGGCATCTTATAAACCTCTATCAGGTCGCCTCTGAACCTTTGTCTCTCCAGGGAGAAGAGACCTAGCTCTCTCAACCTATCTTCATAAGGCATGCCCCCAATCCAAGCAACATCCTAGTAAATCTCCTCTGCACTCTCTCAAGAGCTTCCATATCCTTCCTCTAGTGAGGCGACCAGAAGTGCGCACAATACTCCAAGTGGGGTCTGACAAGGGTCTTATAAAGTTGCCCTTGACAAAGTAATGACTTGCCCTTGACAAAACCATGCTGACTATTTCTAATCAGTCCAAACTTCTCCAAATGTACATATATACAAAGAACAAAGAACAAAAACAGCACGGGAAACAGGCCGTTCGGCACAAAGCCCACGCCACCACCCTGATGTTCCCACCTCTACCCTTGATCCCTGTCCATGTTTATAGATCTATGAATTGAAAAACCAAATTTGAGACAATTTAGGGAGAATTCGTTTTGCCAATTAGACTAAGGGCATATCTTTGGGATGTCGGAGGAAACCGGAGGTCCCGGAGAAAACCCACGCAAGCACGGGGAGAATGCACAAACTCCCACAGACACAGGCCCAAATCCATGCATCTGCACAGCACAGCGATAGTCACTAAGCTGTCGTGCTGCCCATCAGATGGCCCAGGTCAAGTATACACTAACAACGTGAAGCAGTAGGATACCCTCGAAAAACATAGAACATAGAACATAGAACATTACAGCACAGAACAGGCCCTTCGGCCTTCGATGTTGTGCCGACCAAAATAAAAAGCAATGCCCCTCCAAACTAAACCATTCCCTTCTCTTCCATATACTTATCAATTAACCTCTTAAACGCCACCAAACTTGGCGCATCTACAACAGCTGCAGGCAGGGCATTCCACTCCCTAATCACTCTTTGAGTAAAGAACCTACCTCTGATATCCGTCCTATAACTCATACCCCTTAATTTAAAGCTGTGTCCCCTCGTGCTAGCTTTCTCCATCCTAGGAAAAAGGCTATCACTGTCCACCCTATCTAAACCTCTAATCATCTTATATGCTTCAATAAGATCCCCTCTTAGCCGCCTCCTTTCTAACGAAAACAACCTCAAATCCATCAACCTCTCTTCATAGGACCTGCCCTCCATACCAGGCAACATCCTGGTAAACCTCCTCTGTACCCTCTCCAATGCCTCCACATCTTTCTTATAATGTGGCGACCAGAACTGCACACAATACTCGAAGTGCGGCCGCACTGGAATTTTGTACAGTTGCAACATGATGCTGCGGCTCCTAAATTCAATCCCCCCACCAATGAAAGCTAAGACTCCATATGCCTTCTTAAAAACTTTATCCACTTGACTGCCTTCTTTCAGGGATCTATTGACACATACACCAAGATCCTTCTGTTCCTCAACACTATTAAGAGCCCTACCATTAGCCCTATACTCTACACATTTATTGTTCCTGCCAAAGTGCATTATCTCACACTTTTCCACATTAAACTCCATTTGCCACCTCTCGGCCCAGCTCTGCAACTTGTCCAAGTCACTCTGTAAACTATAACACCCCTCTTCACTATCTACCACTCCACCGACTTTAGTGTCATCTGCAAATTTACTGATCCATCCCTCAATACCCTCATCCAGATCATTTATAAAAATTACAAACAGCAGGGGCCCCAAAACAGACCCCTGAGGCACACCACTCGTCACCGAACTCCACGATGAATATCTCCCATCAACCACCACCCTCTGTCTTCTATCTGCCAGCCAATTCCTAATCCAATTAGCTAAATCACCCTCTATTCCACACATCTGCATTTTCTGTAGAAGTCTTCCAAGGGCCACCTTATCAAACGACTTACTAAAGTCCATATATACTACATCAACCGCCTTACCCCCATCCACCTCCCTGGTCACTTTCTCAAAAAACTCAATGAGGTTAGTAAGGCATGACCTACCCTTCACGAAACCATGCTGACTATCCCCAATCAATTCATTTCTCTCCAAATAATTATAAATCCTATCCCTAATAATTCTCTCCAATACCTTGCCCACAACAGAAGTAAGACTCACTGGCCTATAATTCCCTGGAAGGCCTCTCTTCCCATTCTTAAACAATGGGACCACATTCGCTATCCTCCAGTCCTCCAGAACCACACCCGTGACCAACGAGGACCTGAAGATCAGAGCCAGAGGCTCTGCAATCTCCTCTCTTGCCTCCCAGAGAATCCTAGGGTAAATCCCGTCCGGCCCAGGGGACTTATCCAACTTCAAACCCTCGAGAATTTCTAACACATCCTCCCTATCTACTACAATACTTCCCAATTTGCAACCCTGTACCTCAGTGTTCTCCATAGCTACATTTCCAGCACTCTGCGTGAATACCGAAGAGAAATATTTATTCAGTGCCTCACCAATCTCTTCAGGCTCCACGCACAACTTCCCACTGCTGTCTATGACTGGCCTAATCTTGCCCTAACCAATCTTCTATTCTTAACATATCGAAAGAAAGCTTTAGGATTCTCCTTAATCCTATCAGCCAACATCTTCTCAACATCATCATATCAACAGATCACTGTTGATATGATACAGACACACACACACACACACACACGCACATTACACAGACACAGACACACACACATACACGGACATACATACACACACAGACACAGACACACGCACACACACGCACACACACACACATACACGCAGACGCGCGCGCACACACACATACACACACGCACATTACACAGACACAGACACACACATACACGGACATACATACACACACACAGACACAGACACACGCACACACACACACACACACATACACGCAGACGCGCGCGCACACACACACACACACACACACACACACACACAGACGTTCTTTCTTCAGCTTTTGCCTAAGTCACAGCAAAGTCTCAATGAGTGTCTTGCAGCAGCACAGATGACGTCTGGTGGTTTCACAAGAAGCGAGTATCCCGCAGCAGTGCAGTACCTAAGCTGCACCAGACGAGGGAGCAGCCGTGCAATATCAAAATGCCTGAACAACCTGTGTGCAGCTTTGGTGCGGACACGTGTTCGTGCGATGTCGCTTGTCCTTCATGGTTGTCCTTCATGCCGGTTCTTGTGACCTATCCAATTGAGAATGTTCTATGTTCTATGTTCTATATGCTTGTGTGGAGAAAACCGTTATTTAAGAAAAAAACTTACACAGACAAGATGGTGACCATAGATTTGCGCTATGGTGACGATCAATAAAGCATGAGCCACTCCAATTGTACATTATGTAAGAATGTGCATGTTGCTATTCCTTGTTCACTACTCTTATCTTCCTGGATCATTTTAGGATTCGTATCTGCGCCTTCTCCAATGTTTTGACCCTTTGTTCAATACACACTGCTGGAGTTTGCTAAGAAATTGGCCACTGTCCAGTGATTAACAAGATATACAGATTTGTTTACTTAATTAGTCTAGATCTTAGAAGACCAGCATAAATGCAAATCCTTTCCCAGGAAAACGATTATATCTCACCTATTTGTTCCATTCAAATGTAATTGCAATTTCAGCTACATGTGCCTTTTGACTTCAGCAACTATTGAATATCCACGAAGAGCTTTTACCCTATGCCTTCACTGTGTTTCTTTAGCGCTTTGAGAAATGTTTCCCTCTCGAGATTTGGAATTATTTTCTGTATGCATAGAAATGGACGGTTTGTTGAATGGAATGAATGAGGAAACGACTGAGTAAACGTTTGCCCTGAGTGATTATCAATAAATCGCCACTTCTCTGAAGTTTGCATCTTATCAGTATCACAGTCACACCACACCTGCCCTGCAATCTGTGTGTTTCAGTTTCCATACCGCAACTATTGAGTTACAGCTGATAACATGCCTTTTTCTGAGTCCACATACCTAAAACAACCAACTATGAGATGGTTAATAACCTTTCCATTAGTTCATCTGACTTCCTTTAGGTTTGTCAGATTTTTTTTCACTGATAAAGCTATATTTTTGTCGTTTATTAATTTATGTTTTCGAGGAAAACAATTTTACCCATAATTATGATGTCTGGAAACTCAGCAGGTTTGCCATTGCAAAGCCACTATACTTATCATCTTGTTTTCCTTTCAGTCATGTCTCAGCATGTTCAGTCTTCCAATCCCCTCGCTTCAGTTCAAAGTCCAAGAATGATTGAAGCCAGTGTGTGATGCAAACTTACCTCATGAGAAGAGGTTAACAATCTGCTTTTCCAGAGAATGAAAAAAAAATCCTAATTGCTTTCCTTGAGGGAATTCGTCTTCTTTAAAACGATGTCATCTCTCATAGTGTCAGTGGGTAACAATTGGATACATCTGGAATCACCGCTTGTAAACAGAGGGAGATCAGAAATCTCAATCTGAGATTGACAGACCGGAAAAAAAAAGTGGCTCATAATTTGTGGACAATGGATTTAAATGTTTCATCAGTGACCTCCGACATGAGAATAAGAGATTGGAATTTTACATCAACGAATCAGAATTTGAAAATCAGAGATACGAATGTTCCAACGATGAACAGGGATTTATTTGGAGCTCTTTACCAACTTTCTACGTGTTACACTTGGATGTCATTAGACAACCGGATCCACTTCATATTGCTGATTATTCAGGGAAGTTATTATCCAATCCTCGCTAATGTTGGTGTCCCTGGTCAGTCGTTTTTATCCCTCCATTAAGTACACCAGGTTTCTAAATCTGATAATGTTTCTGTCATTGTACTTGGGAAGACCAGATCCAGATTTTTCAAGATCTGGTCAGAAAAGTAGTGTCCGACCCACAAACGTCCTTTTCCCCCGGCTGCCCAATGTCTGAGCCTCAAGTTGAAGAATGTCCACAACCTACGAAATCGATTTGACATCGTGTTTTATGCAGAATCCACATTTTTCTGACACTATCGAACGCCAATCTTGCCCCAACTACGTTTTAAGGGAATGGTGCACAAAATTTTCATTTATATTTCTGTTACAAAAAGACTCGATGATTCCACTGTCAAATGGTAGTTTAAAGCTTTCATAATCCACCACAGCCCATCTGGAAAGTACAACCCTGTAGTCAAAATCAGAGCAAACCAGTTCAGTCACTGTCTTGATACAGAATGATATGGACACCTGTCGGTGCCAGCTGCTCATTATGTTCTTTCCTTACTTCGCCAAAACATTTCCTGGAATATTGATTTTATGCCTTGAGAAAGAATGACAGTTCTCTATCTACCCATAGTTACAATTTCCTCTCTGTCTCTGTCTCTCTCTGTCTCTCTCTCTCTCTCTCTCTCTCTCTCTCTCACACACACACACACACACACACACACACACACACACACACACATCATTGGAGCATTGGAGAAGGTGCTCAATGCTTCTCCATGTAATCATGGATTACAGCGTTGCAATCTAAATTGTTATCCCCTTCATCTTCGGCAGACCCCCCTGCAGGACATTGCATTACTCTAGCTGCATAATCAATGCTCCACCAGCATTGGCAGGGATCTGCATAAGGCAGCAAACAGTGGTCACATTGGTTTTTAAGCACCATTTTCAACCAATTTTATCTTCATCGGTCAATGTTTCCCCAACCCTTGTTTTTGTCACTCTCACCCGTAACTCGTGCTCTGAAGGTTCGGGAACACATTGCACTCTTATTAAAACATTGAGGCAATTTACGATCGTTAGAAGAGGTGTTGTATTTTTTTTCCTACTTGTGGCTGTGTTCTGCCTTGCAGCAAGTAACGAGTCTCTGTCGCCCTATGTGTCAATCTAATATCTTTGGAAAGTAATGCGATGAATTTCAGTCTACTGTTCAATCTGAGATGGGTGTCTTTTGCTCTCAGATGCACAGTGGCACTATGGTTATCAGTGCTGCCTCAGGGCGCCAGGGACTCAGGTTGAATTCCCAGTTTGGTCCACAAGCTGTGTGAAGTCTGCACTTCCACTCCGTGTCTCCGTGGGTTCTTTTGGATGCTCTGGTTTTGCCCTATAATCTGAACGACATGCTGGTTAGACACATTGGCCATGCTGAATTTTCCCTCATTTATTTACACAGACAAATTGGGGAATGAGCCAGTTCAAGTGTTACGTATGTTAGTGAGGGAGCACTTTGTACATAATGAACACAAATCGGTGTCTTTCATTATTGCAATGGAGAGGGATCAGACCGTACGGCAGGGCAAGGTTATAATTGGGGAACGGGTGGTTATGATACGATTAGAAAAAAAAATAATTGGACGCATAAGATGGGAACTGACTGTCAGGAAAAGGCACAAGTGGAAAGTGGAGCTTGTGCAAGGAACAAATACTATGCGTCCTTGTTAGGGGTGTTCCTGTCAGGCAGGGAGGAAATGTCCAAGTAATGAAACCATGTTTCACAAACGAGGATGAATGTCTTGTAGGAAGGAAAAAGAAATGAAGCCTATGTAAGATGAGAAAACAAGATTCAGTTGGGTTGTTTGACTGTTCCAAGGTAGCAAGGAATTAGTTTACAGAAGGACCTAAGAGAGCGGGGAAGGAAGATGAGAAGTCCTTGGCAGACCGGATCAAGGAAAACAACACCGTTTTTTACTCTTATGTGAGAAATAAAAGAATGACCAGTGTGAAATTAGAGCTGGTCAAGATAGTAGCGGGATCTTGTGCATGGATTTAGAAGAGATAGGTGAGGCTTTGAATGAATAGGAGAGGAGATTTGTTTTTGAGGATGAGAGTGTGATACAGACTGATAGGCTGGAAGAGGTAAATGTTCCGAGGGACAATGCATTAGCAATTTTGAAAAAAAAAAGTGAGGCCCAAGTTCCCTGGGCCAGCTGGGATATATCCTAGGATTCTTTGGGAAGCAGGAGATGAGATTGCTGAGGCTTTGACTTTGACAGCGGATTCTCAGTGTCCATGGCGATAGTGTCAGC
The DNA here is from genome assembly GCA_024679065.1 of Sphyrna mokarran. Taxonomy (NCBI): domain Eukaryota; kingdom Metazoa; phylum Chordata; class Chondrichthyes; order Carcharhiniformes; family Carcharhinidae; genus Sphyrna; species Sphyrna mokarran. The sequence continues at coordinate 57,211,965 of JAGIQG010000017.1, read as the reverse complement.
GACCCAAATTAACCTTCTTTTCTCATCCTTACATATGCATCTTTTAACAAGATATTCGACCTCGTTTCTGAACCATGGTTCTGTTATCGGAAAGTGCCAGAGACTGGAGAGTGTTAAATGTTGTTGCTCTGTTCAAGAAAGGAAGTAGGAACGGCTCTGGTGTAGACCGGCTTGTCTTACTTTAGTCGTCGGTAAGTTAATGAAACAAGTCCTAAGGGTTAGGATTTGTGACCATTTGGAAAGATACAGCTTAATCTGGAATAGTTAGCACAGAATGGTGAAGGGTGAGTCTTGCCTCACAAATTTGATTGAATTCTTTGAGGAGGCGATTCGTGAGGAGGTGAAGGTAGAACAGTTAATGTTGTATACATGGATTTTAGTAAGGCGTTTGATAAGGTTCCCAATGGTAGGCTCATGAAAGTAAAGAGATATGGGATAGAGGGAAATTTATCAGATTGGATAAGTAACTGGCTATCTTATAAATGATTGATTGAGAAATGAATTGATTGGGGATAGTCAGCATGGTTTCGTGAAGGGTAGGTCATGCCTTACTAACCTCATTGAGTTTTTTGAGAAAGTGACCAGAGAGGTGGATGGGGGTAAGGCGGTTGATGTAGTATATATGGACTTTAGTAAGGCTTTTGATAAGGTGGCCCATGGAAGACTTCTACAGAAAATGCAGATGTGTGGAATTGAGGGTGATTTAGCTAATTGGATTAGGAATTGGCTGGCAGATAGAAGACAGAGGGTGGTGGTTGATGGGAGATATTCATCGTGGAGTTCGGTGACAAGTGGTGTGCTCAGGGGTCTGTTTTGGGGCCCCTGCTGTTTGTAATTTTTATAAATGATCTGGATGAGGGTATTGAGGGATGGATTAGTAAATTTGCAGATGACACTAAAGTCAGTGGAGTGGTAGATAGTGAAGAGGGGTGTTATAGTTTGCAGAGAGACTTGGACAAGTTGCAGAGCTGGGCCGAGAGGTGGCAAATGGAGTTTAATGTGGAAAAGTGTGAGGTAATGCACTTTGGCAGGAACAATAAATGTGTAGAGTATGGGGCTAATGGTAGGGCTCTTAATAGTGTTGAGGAACAGAAGGATCTTGGTGTATGTGTCAATCGATCCCTGAAAGTAGGCAGTCAAGTGGATAAAGTTGTTAAGAAGGCATATGGAGTCTTAGCTTTTATTGGTAGGGGGATTGAATTTAGGAGCCGCAGCATCATGTTGCAGCTGTACAAAACTCTAGTGCGGCCGAACTTGGAGTATTGTGTGCAGTTCTGGTCGCCACATTATAAGAAAGATGTGGAGGCATTGGAGAGGGTACAGAGGAGGTGTACCAGGATGTTGCCTGGTATGGAGGGCAGGTCCTATGAAGAGAGGTTGAAGGATTTGAGGTTGTGTTCGTTAGAAAGGAGGCGGCTAAGAGGGGATCTTATTGAAGCATATAAGATGATTAGAGGTTTAGATAAGGTGGACAGTGATAGCCTTTTTCCTAGGATGGAGAAAGCTAGCACGAGGGGACACAGCTTTAAATTAAGGGGTATGAGTTATAGGACGGATATCAGAGGTAGTTCTTTACTCAAAGAGTGATTAGGGAGTGGAATGCCCTGCCTGCAGCTGTTGTAGATGCGCCAAGTTTGGTGGCGTTTAAGAGGTTAATTGATAAGTATATGGAAGAGAAGGGAATGGTTTAGTTTGGAGGGGCATTGCTTTTTATTTTGGTCGGCACAACATCGAAGGCCGAAGGGCCTGTTCTGTGCTGTAATGTTCTATGATCTATGTTCTATGTTCTAAGACTATCAGAAATTCGATATTTAAACTCCATCAATTCGATCAATTTCCCCCAAACCATTAATCTGCTCGTGGTGATTTCCTTCAGCTCTTCACTACAACTTATTTCACTCAGAACATCTGGTAGATTTTTCATGTAATCCTTTCTGAAGCCTGAAGCAATGTATGAATTTAATTCCACAACCATATTTTCAATAACCGTTATGAAATCTTCCATTTCTGACGGTAAGGGGCCTATGCCAATCTTTTTTTGCATGTCTATACTTTTTTTTACAGATAGTTTTTTTTAATGTATCGCACCAACTTACTTTCACACACTTTTTTTTTTCCTTTCCTTAATCGATCTCTTCGACTTCTTTGGCTGAATCCAAAAATTACTCTTTTTTTAATTACAATTCTTGAAAATCGCACTCCCTGTATCAAATGTTCCAGATCATTAGGCCTACTGTTTTTCTTCACAATTTCTATCCAACTTCTTTGTATTAATACAATTTCAAACTTCCCTTCTGTACCATGCTTGGCCACAATTTCTTTACCACTCTTGTGCCAACCAAGAATAAACAATTTACGGGGTCATCCATTCTTCATTTCAATGTCGATTGGTTACTATCTTCGTTTTCATGAATATTTTCCAGTCTGTCATGGTCAGTTCATGCGCCATATCAGCCCAGTTACCGCTTTTGAGATTCAGGACCTTGATCTCACGATGCACAACATCACTTTCCACCCTGACAATGAATTCTACCATTTTGTGGTCACTCGTGCCAATGGTTCTCTCACAACTAGATTGCCAACTAATCATTTATCACTGCTGAACGCCCAGTCCAATATAGTTTAATCCTTTGTTGGTTTATTAACATATTGCTCCAGAAAACCATTCCACAAGCACTCCAGAAATGCTTCCATGACATTACTGTCCCTAATTTAACTTTCCCGTGGTGTGGAGGGACCAGCATAAGTTGTTAATGATTTGGACGCCAAGAAACCTGAAGTTGTCGACTATTTCCACCCATTTTGGTTGATGTAGACAGGTGTGTGTCCTCCACTATGCTGCGTGAAGTCGATGACTATCTATTTCGTTTTGTTCATATCGAGGGAGGGATTATTTTTGTCCTGCCATTTCACCAGACTGTTTATTTCTGTCATGAACTCTATCAGATATTTCGTGAGCTTTATTGAGTGACCAAAAAACTTGAAAATCGAGCTGGAGGGGGAAATTGACCACATGGTTGCTGATTTATAATGAGTTTAGTAAGGAGCTGAAGGCATCACCTTGAGGAAAGTCATGGAGAAGATATTGTTCCTGCTCCTTACTGATTGTGATTTGTGTGTTAGTACAAGTACGACCCCGTCACAGAGGGAGGAGGTGAACTCAAGGCCTTGCAGTTTGGAGGTGAGTTCTGTTGGAACAATGGTATTGAACGATGAGCAACAGTTAAGAAGTAAGACACTGCCGTAAGTGCCTTTGCTCTTCAGGTGTTCCAGTGTGGAGGATATGCTCAGATGAATGATCTCTGTTGTTGTGATAGATGATCTGTAATGGATAGTGCAATAGATTATAGTAATAGCAAAGTTATGGTGGAGCTGTCCATACTTTGATTAGGCTACATCTGGAGTGCAATGTATAGTTCTGATTGCTTCCCTACCAGGATGATTTGATGGCACTGCAGATGGTGCAGATGATATTGGCAAACATGTTTTCCGGGATGGTGCATTTAGGCAGTGAAGAGAAGTTTAATTTTGTTTTCTTTAGAATAGGGAAAGCATAGCACAGCCATATGTCAGTAACGATGGGACAACATTTCGAAGTGTGGAGCAGGAGGGTTAGAGCTGATTTGAGGAAATATATTATAGCACATAAGGTTTTGATTACACTGCCTAGGAGAGTCATATAAGTAGGTAACCCCACAATCGCTAATAAGTACTCGAATGAGCAATTGACATGACGTCAATTCAAAGCTTCGGGCCAAGTTCTGGAATATGATGTTAGTGTAGATTTTTGTGTAATTCTGTCAGTGCAGACTCGATGAGTCTCATTGCCTCTACTGTAAAGGATAGTTCATTTCATAATATAATGGCTAGTATTTCTGATTTATTTGTCTTTCCAGCAATCTGAAAACTTCAAAAGTTATGCAAAAGAGTCACCTATGCATAAGAGTATTAGTGTAACCAAGATCATCCCTAACGATCCCACAAAAATAAAACAGAAAAACAATTTTCTCTTTGCACTATTTTTGTTGCAAGATCAATTGTCGACCCATGATGAAATCAACATTTACTCCTTTTCTTTTGCATTGGCAGCAATTATTTGACTTATACTTTTTTTTAGAAAGAAACAAACATTGGCAAGTAATATGGCAGTAATTGTCATTTAATGAGATGATAGAACAGGAGCGAATATAATCAGGTCCTCCATCGTCCAGCTCTTTCGAATTTTTCTCTTTATTTTAGTTCTGAAATGTTTCAACAAACCAAAATTGGAATCGACCAACGGAATTGATTCCACGAACTGATCACATTCCAAAATATGCCATTTAAGTCATTTCCAAAAATTACTCTTTGTTTAATTACAATTCTTGAAAATCGCACTCCCTGTATCAAATTCCCTGTTATTTTCTACTGCTCAAACAAGGAAAGCCCTAGATATCGAAAATCCATCACCTCATGTTCCAGGTAATAATGTTGTTAGCTTTCATTGGTAGAGGGATTGCATTTCGGAGCCGTGAGGTCATGTTGCAACTGTACACAATTCTGGTGCAGCTGCACTTGGAGTATTGCGTACAATTCTGGTGTTCACATTATAAGAAAGAGGTGGAGGCATTGGAAAGGGTGCAGAGGAGGTTCATCAGGATATTGCCTGATATGATGGGAAGACATTAAGAGGAAAGGCTGAGGGATTTGAGGTTATTTTCATTAGAGAAAAGGTTAAGAGGTGACCTAATTGAGGTATACAAGATGATCAGATGGTTAGATAGGGTGAACAGTGAGAGCCCTTTCCCTCGGATAGTGTGGTTAACACAAGGGGACATAGCTTTAAATTAAGGGCTAGTAATTAGAGGACGGATGTCATAGAACATAGAACATAGAACATTACAGCGCAGAACAGGCCCTTCGGCCTTCAATGTTGCGCCGACCATTATAAAAAGCAATGACCCTCCAAACTAAACCATTCCCTTCTCTTCCATAAACTTAACAACTAACCTCTTAAACGCCACCAAACTTGGCGCATCTACAACTGCCGCAGGCAGGGCATTCCACTCCCTAACCACCCTCTGGGTACAGAACCTACCTCTGATATCCGTCCTATAACTATCACCCCTTAATTTAAAGCTGTGTCCCCTCGTGCTAGCTTTCTCCATCCTAGGAAAAAGGCTATCACTGTCCACCCTATCTAAACTCTAATCATCTTATATGTTTCAATAAGGTCTCCTCTTAGCCGCCTTCTTTCTAACGAAAACAACCTCAAATCCCTCATCCTCTCTTCATAAGACCTGCCCTCCATACCAGGCAACATCCTGGTAAACCTCCTCTGTACCGTCTCCAATGCCTCCACATCTTTCTTATAATGTGGGGACCAGAACTGCACACAATACTCCAAGTGCGGCCACACTAGAGTTTTGTACAGTTGCAACATGATGTTGCGGTTCCGAAATTCAATCCCCCTACCAATAAAAGCTAAGACTCCATATGCCTTCTTAACAACCCTATCGACTTGACTGCTTACTTTCAGGGATCTATGCACAAATACACCAAGATCCCTCTGTTCATCAACACTATTAAGAATCCTACCATTAGCCCTATCCTCTACACATTTATTATTCCTGCCAAATTGCATTACCTCACACTTTTCCACATTAAACTCCATTTGCCACCTCTCGGCCCAGCTCTGCAACTTGTCCAAGTCTCTCTGCACACTATAACACCCCTCTTCACTATCTACCACTCCACCGACTTTAGTGTCATCTGCAAATTTACTAATCCATCCTTCAATACCCTCATCCAGATCATTTAAAAAAATTACAAACAGCAGGGGCCCCAAAACAGACCCCTGAGGTACACCACTTGTCACCGAACTCCACGATGAATATCTCCCATCAACCACCACCCTCTGTCTTCTATCTGCTAGCCAATTCCTAACCCAATTAGCTAAATCACCCTCTATCCCATACATCTGCATTTTCTGCAGAAGTCTTCCATGGGCCACCTTATCGAACGCCTTACTAAAGTCCATATATACCACATCAACCGCCTTACCCCCATCCACCTCTTTGGTCACTTTTTCAAAAAACTCAATAAGGTTAGTAAGGCACGACCTACCCTTCACAAAACCATGCTGACTATCCCCAATCAATTCATTTCTCTCTAAATAACTATAAATCCTATCCCTAATATTTCTCTCCAATACTTTGCCCACAACAGAAGTAAGAATCACTGGCCTATAATTCCCTGGAAAGTCTCTCTTCCCCTTCTTGAACAATGGGACCACATTCGCTATCCTCCAGTCTTCCGGAACCATACCCGTAACCAACGACGACCTGAAGATCAGAGCCAGAGGCTCTGCAATCGCCTCTCTTGCCTCCCAGAGAATCCTAGGGTAAATCCCGTGCGGCCCAGGGGACTTATCCAACTTCAAACCTTCAAGAATATCTAGCACATCCTCCCTATGTCAGAGTTGGTTCTTTACTCAGACGGTAGTAAGGGCGTGAAATGCCCTGCCTGCAGTAGTTGTGGACTACTAACTTTAAGAGCGTTCAAATAGTCAGTAGATAGGATATGGATAACTTTGGAATAGTTTATCTTCGAGGGTCATTAGATTGATTCCACTGGTCGGCACAACATCGAGGGCCGAAGGGCCTGCACTGCGCCGTAATGTTCTAAATTCTATGTTCTATCTGACATGTCTGTACCAAACATCGATCAGGATACGCAATGTGTCTTCAAACTAAAGCACGAGAAACCTTTCTTGGCAAATCTACAATAATTTTTCGAGGATATAACTTATGGATTTGATTAGCGAATATCAAAGTGTGTGGTTTGTTTTGATTTACAATAGGCTTCCTTCGAAATGCCATGAGAGTAGCATATTAAGTTAAAACAGGGTACTGAGATGTGTATTGGGATATTCAATGTTGGACCGTTGCTTTTAAACCATCACTGAATCATGGATCCCCTTCAAAGCTGCACAGCTGGATCATCATGCCGGAAAATAACTGCAGTTCTCTGGGATCAAAAAAAGGTTCGTTCTCTTTCCGACTGACTAAATCAATGACCACCTCATGTGTATTCGCAGAACCTCGTGGCACACTCCTGTCTCAGCTGTTGTCACCCTTCAACCTGCCTCATAGAGGACCCCAATTGAAAACGCTGCCTCAATCGACAACGTTACAATCAACCAATAAATCCGTACTGACTGTTTCTCAATGCTTAGGGTATTGCCCATTCTGCATGGTGTATAAGTGGTGACTTGGGAGGTGAAGCCTCGAGAGAATGAGAAACAAACAATCCTGCAGTGTCGTCATGAAACCATTGGATGTGTCAATTTGGACGGGTTAGATGCTGTAAGTTTTTAAAGAATCTGTATGAAAAGTGTTGAGGAAATCTTAAAACTCAATGATTTCAAGAAACTTGAATGAAATTACACATTGTCGAGAATAAAAAGGAACTGACCTTTACTTAGGAGTTTGTACATATTCAAGGGATCTGCATTCAGTTCAAAACATTAAATCAGAATGTAGCCTCGCCTATCTTATTTCATATAGAAAAATGCTGCAAGGAGCGAAGCAAGATACTGCTGTAAACTAAAAGGCAGAGTGATTCGCTTCATGAAATGGTCATTGGCTAATGGCAGCTGACCAATGCACAAACTTTCAGCAATTAAGGTATTGAAGGAAAAGAATGGACAATAAAGATTAAGGTTGACTTTAATAATTTCAGTACCTTTGCCACACAATCCCTCCTGAATTCTGCCACATAATCAACTTGGTAGTTTACTCATAGTCTAAGCAATATATTATTGGATTAGTAAACATATTTGATGACAGTGGATAATTTTCACTAAAAGTAATGATCTCCCCTTCCTAATGTATAATTTCCCTGGGGTTTTTTCTGTCTCCCACAGCTAACTTAGCCACAATTGCGATATTAGCATTTCGAAAATGCGGTCTTTCCAAATGTGTAACACGCTACCTGGTGGCCATGGCAACAGCAGATCTGCTCATTATTATTATTGATGTGATATGAAGACACATTCCGATTGTTTACTGGGAACAGTTTTACTTTCTGTTGTCTATGCCTGTGTGCAATATTCATGCAATTTTCTTGTTTGCGATCACAGACTATGTGGTTTACTGTGACTTTGATCAATGTGTTGCTATTTGTTGCCAGAAGCTGAAAAATAAATATTGCACAGACAAAATGGCTGCTGTGGTACTTGAAACCATTGCTGTTTTGAGCTTTTTCAAAAATACCTTCTGGTATTTTATGCTGTCAGACTTATACTCATCGATGAATGAACCATGGTTCTGCTTCATAACATTCAGTGTACAGATATCTCCAGTTTGGATAATTGTCGAGTTTCTGCATCACATTCTAACTCCATGTTTACCATTTGCCCTGATTTTGTTGCTCAGTGTTGTCACCATTAGGCATATTGTACTGAATAGCAAAGCCCATAGGTGGCTTCGAGCTGCAAGAAGTGGGGATTATTCCAAAGACCCAGAGATTGAGAGTCAACGGAAATCTATAATTTTACTGTTTGTTATCTCTTTGAATTTCATCATGTTGTGGGCTGTTATAATGGTGTTTTCTATCAACTGGCGGATGTATTATCTAATGGATAATTCTGAACCGATGAGTGAATTTGTACAGGAAATTGGTTTCATGTTGCAGCTCATGAGTTGCTGCACAAATACATGCATTTATGCTGTGACCCAGACTATGTTCAGAGAACAATTGAAAATTGTGCTGAAATATCCATTTATTTCAGTTGTCAAATGCATTCAAAAATATAAATAAATGAATCACAAATCAATGGATGATTGTTGTCATCATACTTACTTTTTTTAATGGAGCGACAAGCTGCCATGATCATGACAAAGTGCGAGCTGACTTGCCCAATTAATAATTTTAAAACATGGAGACCGGTCTATCACTGCTACAACAGACAGTTATTATTATAACATTCGAGGACAGGGGAATGGCAGGCACCATAACAATCATGAGAGAATGTGAAATACCGTGTTGCAGTGCAGAAAGCCAAAGTGCTGGTGTTGTGTTGCAAGATCAATGACACCGTGTGTATGTGTGTAACGCTAATTTATGGCGAGGCCTCTCACAATGATGAGAATAAGGGCGTTCTCTGTCGTTATGATGGCAGAAGTGTGCCTAGGCATTCACAATATGGTAGCAAGGCAGACAGAGTTGTATTTCTGCAGAGGCGGTTTTTGGCCACAAGGCCAAAGCCCCTTGGATCCCATGGCCTCTCACCTTCTCAAGAAGTCTTGCGTGGGGGACCTTGTCAAATGCCTTGCTGAAGTCCATGTACACCACGTCCACTGCTCTTCCTTCATCAATGTGTTCAGTCACATTTTCCGAGAACTCAATTAAGCTCGTAAGGAATGACCTGCCCTTTACAAAACCATGCTGACTATTTCTAATCAACCTAAACTTCTCCAAATGCTCGTAAATCTTGTCCCTCAGAAGCCTCTCCATCAGCTTACCAACCACTGAGGTCAGACTCACTGGTTGGTAATTTCCAGGACTATCCCTGTTCCCTTTCTTGAAAATAGGGACCACATCCGCAATCCTCCAATCCTCCAGAACCTCTCCCGTCTCCATCGACGATGCAAAGATCATCGCCAGGGGCTCTGCAATGACATCCCTCACCTCCCACAAAACCTGGGGTAAATCCCATCTGGTCCCGGAGACTTGTCTATCTTGATAGCATTTAAAAGTTCTAACACATCCGCTTCCTTAATATCTACACACTCAATCTTTTCAGTCTGCCACAAACTTGTAGTGCATCCTCCCAGATCACTTTCCACCGTGAATACTGAGGCAAAGTACTCATTAAGCACCTCTGCTATTTCTTCCGGTTCCATACAGACTTTCCCCCCTTCACCTTTTATAGGTCCTATCCCTTCCCTTCTCATCCTTTTACTTTTCACATATTTGTAGAAGGCCTTGGGATTCTCCTTAATCCTAACAGCCTTAATCCTTCTCATGACCCCTTCTGGCTCTCCTAATTTCCTTTTTAAGCTCTCTTCTATAAGCCTTATACTTCTCTAGATCCCCAACATCTCCTAGCTCTTTGAACCTTTTATACACCTTTCTTTTCTTCCTGACTAGGTTCACCACAGCCTTCGTGTACCACGGTTCCCTCGACCTACCAAAACCTCCTTGTCTCACTGGAACGTTGTCATGCAAAGCTCCAGACAAGCATTCCTTGAATATCTGCGACCTTCCTTCTGTGCTTTTCCCCAAGAACTCCTCCTTCCAGTTTATTCGCCCCAACATCTGCCTGATGTCTTCATATTTCCCCTTATTCCAGACAAACACCTTCCTAGCCTGCCTGAACCTATCCTTTTCCAATGCAAGGGTGAAGGAGATAAAATTATGATCTCCGTCCCCAAGATGCTCTCCTACCAAGAGATCCATCACCCGTCCTCGTTCATTAGCTAGTACCAGGTCCAGTACAGCCTCTCCTCTCGTAGGCTTGTCCACGTGCTGTGTCAGGAAACCCTCCTGAACACACCTAACAAACTCCTCCCCATCCAAACCCCTTACCCTTGGGATATTTCAGTCGATGTTTGGGAAATTGAAGTCTCCCATTGCAACAACTCTGTTATTTCTACATCTCTCCAGTATCTGTTTCCCTATCTGCACCTCAACTTCCCTGTCACTATTGGGCGGCCTATAGAATACACCCAGCAACGTCACCGACCCGTTGCTATTCCTAACTTCCACCCACAGAGACTCCGTAGACATTCCCTCCTCGGTATCCACCTTCTCTGCAGCCATGACACTGTCCCTGATCAACAGTGCCACTCCACCAACTCTTTTGCCTCCCTCCCTGTCCTTCCTGAAGGATCTGAATCCTGGGACCTGTAGTACCCAGTCCTGTCCCTGAGACATCCAAGTCTCTGTAATAGCCACCACATCACAATCCCAAGCAGCAATCCACGCCCTAAGTTCATCCACCTTATTTACTACCCTCCTGGCATTAAAATAGACACACCTCAGCCCCTCAGACTGGACATTTCCCTTCTCCCCCACTCGTCTAACCTGCCTCTCATCCTGCCTAGAGTCTTTCCCTACCTGGGAGCTAACTTCCTTGCTCCCAGTCTCCACATCACTATTCCCTCCCCCTAACCTTTCTAGTTTAAATTCCCCCCAGTAGCCCTAGCCAGTCTTCCCGCCAAGATATTAGTCCCCCTGGGATTCAGGTGCCACCCGTCTTTGCTGTACAGGTCACACCTGCAGGTCCTTCCATTTCTAGTCCGCTCATCTGCCTACCTATCAAGTAAACCTTAAATTACTTTAAGATGGAGGCGTGCCTGCCTCCATCACACTACTAGGCAGTGCATTCCATGCCCCCACAACCCTCTGTGTGAAAAACCTCCCTCTAACATCCCAAATATACCTCTACCCCCTCACCCTAAGCCCGTGACCCCTTATAATTTTTGTATCCAGCCTAGGAAAAAGCTTACCACTGTTCACTTTACGTATATCCTTCATAATCTTATATACCTCTATGAGATCTCCCCTCATTTTCTGACTTTCTAAGGACAACAGCCCCAATTTGCCCAGTCTCTCCTTATAGTTCAGTCCTTCCATACCAGGCAGCATCTCCTCTGCACTCTCTCCAGGGCCTCCACGCCCTTCCGGTAGTAAGGCGACCAGAACTGGATGCAGTACTCCAAATGCGGGTGAAGCAACGTTCTATACAACTGCAACATTAGACACCAGCTTATATACTCTATACCCCTTCCTATAAAGGCGAGCATACCATAGGCCTTCTTCGTCATCTTCTCCACCTCTCCTGCCACCTTCAAGAACTTGTGTATTTGCACCTCCAGGTCCCTCTGTGTTTCTATACACTTAATAGGCCTACCATTTGTCATGTAACCCACCCCCCCACATTCTTTCTCCCGAAATGCATCACCTCACATTTATCATTATTGAATTCCATCTGCCATGTGTCTGTCCAAGCTACCAGCCTATCTATGTCCTGCTGCATCGTCTGAAAATGCTCCTCACTTTCCGCAAGTCCAGCAATCTTTCATTGTCTGCAAACTTGCTGATCACACCACTTACTCCCTCTTCCGAGTCATTTGTATATATTACAAATAGCAAAGGTGCCAGTACAGAGCCCTGAGGCACATCACTAGTTACAGACTTCCAGCTAGAAAAAGACCCTTCCACTACTACTCTTTGTCTCCAGTTACCAAGCCAGTTCTCAATCTGTCTAGACACCTTCCTTGTATTCCAGGAGCCTTAACCTTTTCCACCAACCTACAGCGAGGGATTTTGTCAAACGCCATACTGAAATCGATGTAGACGACATCCACGGCTTGTCCTTCATTGAGCGCTTTTGTCCTCAAAATTTTCTACCAGGTTCGTAAGGCACGACCCCCCCTTTACGAAGCCATGCTGCCTATCACTAATCAAACTGCCACACTCTATCCCTAAGAATCCTTTCCAACAATTTCCCTACCACTGACGTCAAAGTCACTGGCCTATAATTGCCGGGGTCATCCTTACTACGAGGCATGTAGGACTCTTTCAAGGGAATACTGAAAATGTTGCAAGATAAATATGTGCCAGCCAAGAGGAAAGATGGGAAAGGTCGGATTCGAGAGCCGTGGATAACTAGGGATATTGAGGACTTTGTTCGGGAGAAAAAAGTGGTGTATGATAGGTCAAAGCAGCTGGGAAACAAGACAGCGTTGAAGGAATATAGAGAGAGTAGGAGAGAGCTCAAACGGGGAGTTAGAAGGTTAAAAGGGGGCATGAAATGATTTTGGCGGTCAGGATTAAGGAAAATCCAAAGGTCTTTTACTCCTATGTTAGGATTAAAAGGGTGGTTAGAGGAAAAAACCGACCTCTTAGGGACGAAAGAGGGGAACTATGCTCAGAGCCCGAGGTCAGAGATCTGAATGAATACTTTGCGTCGATATTCACAAAGGAGAGGGGCTTGTTGACCGCTCCTGTCTCTGAGGGAACTGTGGACAGTTGAGGGGAATATCCGTACCAAGGGAGGAAGTGTTAGAGCTTCTAGGTAGCATTAAAACTGATAAATCTCGGGGCCTGATGGCATTTATCCCAGGCTGCTTAGGGCGGTGCGAGGTGAAATTGCTGGGCCTCTGACGCAAATCTCTTCTCAGAGGACTGGAGAATAGCTAATATTGTACCGTTGTTTAAAAAGGGTAGTAGGGTTAACCCTGGAAATTAGAGGCCGGTGAGTTTGACGTCAGTGGTAGGGAAGCTGTTGGAGGGGATTCTTAGAGATAGGATGTATAGGCACTTAGAGCGTTGCGATCTGATTAGGGATATGCAGCATGGATTTGTTAAGGGGAGGTCGTACCTTACGAATCTGATAGAATTTTTTGAGGAGGTGACAAAAACGGTGGATGAAGGGCGAGCCATTGATGTCGCCGAAATGGATTTTAGTAAGGCGTTTGACAAAGTCCCTCATGGAAGGTTAGTTGAGAAGGTCAAGGCTAATGGGACACAAGGGCAGGCAGCTAGATGGATAAGTAACTGGCTTGGTAATAGGAGACAGAGAGGAATAGTGGAAGGGTGTTTTTTCTAGCTGGAGGTCGGTCACTAGTGGTGTTCCGCAGGCTCGGTACTGGGACCTCTTCTTTTTGTAATAGAACATAGAACATAGAACATTACAGCGCAGAAGAGGCCCTTCGGCCTTCGATGTTGCGCCGACCAATTAAGAAAAAGCAATGACCCTCTAACCTAAACCATTCCCTTTTCATCCATAAACTTATCTACTAACCTCTTAAACGCCACCAAACTTGGCGCATCTACAACTGCAGCAGGCAGGGCATTCCATACCCTTACCACCCTCTGGGTAAAGAACCTACCTCTGACATCCGTCCTATAACTACCACCCCTTAATTTAAAGCTATGTCCCCTCGTGCTAGCTTTCTCCATCCTAGGAAAAAGGCTATCACTGTCCACCCTATCTAAACCTCTAATCATCTTATATGTTTCAATAAGGTTGTCTCTTAGCCTCTTCTAACGAAAACAACTTCAAATCCCTCAGCCTCTCTTCATAAGACTGCTCTTGGATGTTGCTTCCAGAGTTGCCTAGTGCTTCTTTACTGTACGCTTAAACTGGATCAGCTGACGGGCAACACGACAGCTCAGTGACTATCACTGATTGCTGCGCAGATACATGGATTTGGGCCTGTGCCTGCGGGAGTTTGCACATTCTTCCCGTCATTGCGTGGGTTTTCTCCGGGTGCTCCGGTTTCCTCCACATCCCAAAAACGTGCTCTTATGCTGATTGGTGTAATAAATTGTCCCTAAATTAGACTTCCCTCAATCTTCCCGAATAGGTGTAGACAAAGGTCATAGAGGAGGGCACTCGTTATGTTCAAATGGCGGCGCAAGCTCGTTGGGCCCAAAAGCCTGTTTCCCGTGCTGTATTGTTCTTCGTTCTTTGCATCTGACAGACGGTCGACACAAACGACTCACGAACTGATGGAAGTAGACCAGCATTTTTGCTAATTGTTGAATGTGTTCTAGTCAGGATTGGGACCTTGCTCACCAAAGTTTGCATTTCCTCTTTTTTTTAATGTTTTGTTTGAATGACTGAATCAGGTGCCTTGGATCAGTCAAGATTGGGAAAAAAAAGGATTGAAAATTTCATCAAAAAGTAAGCTGAGCTCAGTAACCAGGCAACATTACTGAGCCAGAATCGATAAGAGGAGAGATAGTAAGTTTGCGTATTTTATATGTGGAGACTCTGTGAGAGGCTGTTGCTGATCGGAAATAGGACGGAAGACAAGGAAGAGCTAAAGAACATTGTTGGATTTAAAATTAACTCGTTCAAATTTTGCCTGGAATAAAGGGGTGACATTTGCCAGATCTGAGAACCAAACATGCCATGGATACTCGTGGTAGAAATTTATAGAAAAAAAAACGCGTTACAATGCAGAGTAAGGACAACTGTATTTTAGCAACCATAAGATATACTGACCTGCTTCTTCAGGAGTGTAGACGTAGGCGTCTTGGACAGCAGTTTGCTGCACCAGCAGCGAGACACCAAATACTATGCACAGCACTTTCCCCATTTTCCAATGAGTTGCAATGAGATTACTTGTGTATGCAAGTTCTTCATATTGAGACGTGTTAAATATTAAGCTGTTCACTCACATAAAATGGGGATTGGTTCTGATTTGCTTCTCCCTGAAGAACAGCTCACAGACAAAACAGGTACTATGATCAGAGATTAAATGTATTCTCTTATTCAGGTTACGGATCACAAACTTAAAAAAAATCTGGTAAATGATTCAACGGGATACTCATAATAAAATGCAAATAATTTGCAAGATATTAAATTGTCTCACAATTCATTGGTTACCGTGTCACTTATTTTCGTCATTGTTGCAGTGGTATTGTGTTCCTGCTGTGAGGATTTTTTTTTTATGCTGAGACATCGCTATTCACTGACAAACGTACTGGAAAAGACGATAGGTCTTTTCTAACCTACCGGATAGGTTGTAATACATGCCATTTTTGTCCGTGCTAAATTCCCTGAACATGTTGTTTTCTAAAGTTGCCTGAACTCAAACACTTTCTTGCAAAGTTCTTTGTTGCTACATTTACATTTCCACTTCTTATTTCCAAACCAATCTCTGTTGTTTCCTGTTCGTGTGTGTGTGAATGTGTGTGCTGTGTGCTTAAACGTTTATTGAATCACCACAGATCAGAGCTGCAAGCAAAGCGTTTAGAGTTTTTTGAGAGCAGAAGTACTGAATGGAGGGACAGAATAAAAGTGAAGTTTCTGTCTGATAAATATTGTCCATGTGTCTTTAACCAGCAGCTCTGCAAGAGAGAGAGATGCAGGATTTTGGGAACTGTACCCAGGGACACAGACACGCATAAACACAGATAGACTAGCAGTCTGGTGTCTGAAGCTAATCCCCCCTCCTCTTAAAAAATGCACTTCATTCATGACGTATGTGAGGGTTGCATTACATGACATCCCATTCAGTGTAATCAGTTCAGTTTATTACAATACCGTGTGTGACCCTGTGAAGGAGTTGGCACATTGATTAGATTGCTAATCTTCATACAATTTCAGGCACTCTCCAGTGTGTCGGACAACACTGATCAGATCGAATTGGGCACGGACAAGACACAGCAGATCAGCCAGAGTGAACCCTGCCTCTTCCTCCAGCCACAACTATCCCGGATCTACAGAAGACAGTTTATCCCAGGGCCTGGAGCGTGTCCAGCGGAAATCCTCCCACTCACTATGACCGCTACACTTGAAAGGTTTCTGGACTTAATATCTATTCAAACAGTTTCAGAAAGTAAACTGTGAGTCCATTTTGCTTCAGCAGCTCCCCTGCTTCAGGCACACCTTCTGTTCCTTTGTTTCTTTTCTTTCTCCATCTCCATTCCCTTTGGCTCTGTGAGGCGTTCACTTTTCTCTCATTTAAACTTTCATCTTTATCACAGACCTTCCCTTCGTCCTTATCCCAGCCACCCTTTTCTCCAAACATGCTACATTCCTAACTGTTCACCAAATGCTGTTTTCATGAGGAATAAAAATATCTACCTTTGCTTAAATTCTGATCTACAAGATAGTCAAAGTGGATTTTATCTCCCGGAACTTGGAGTTTTGCCTCTTGAAGATTAAAAGAGATTAGATGCAGTCTCGTCATCTCTCGCGTCCCAGGAAGTTCCACATCATCCTAACATTTCCCAATAGCTGCCACTAGAAATGTAGCTGTCCAAAACTCTCCCTATCATCTCCTTACCATTCAGCAAGATCCAAACCTTGCAGTATTCCCAGTGGTGAATTACGATGAAAGGATCAGAGAGAAGGTGCAGTGTATTGTAAATAGAAATAAACAGCCGGTTGGGCGATAATATTGTAAAACCTACACATACATGTGACGTGTTTAACTGAGTGTGGAATTGGTTGTAATTCTCACACTATTTATTTTACAGTTTTAGGTAATAGTCATCAACAAATCCAAATCTCAGACATATGACTCTGCATTACATCAAAGGGGAGACTCCATAACTTTTCCACAAATTTCACTGTGTGTGGAATATACTTTAACTCCAGATATCGGTATTGTAGTTTCTGAATCAG
Organism: Sphyrna mokarran; assembly: GCA_024679065.1. Lineage (NCBI taxonomy): Eukaryota > Metazoa > Chordata > Chondrichthyes > Carcharhiniformes > Carcharhinidae > Sphyrna > Sphyrna mokarran. The sequence continues at coordinate 57,194,831 of JAGIQG010000017.1, read as the reverse complement.
TCGGTCATTCCCCTTGATTTTTTTTATGAATTTATATTTCCTTCTCAGTTTGAGTGAGTCTGCATCCTGTTTAATGAAGAACAGAATAGAATGTATATCCGGTATTTCATTGTCTATATTAAAGCCCTTATATCGCCTTACATTGTGGAGCTGATACGGGACTATAATTCAAAATTTGGTGCTTATTATTGTCATAGAATTCGAATTTCATTTTGCAGCAGCTTCCATTCTTATACTATTAAATAAAGAACCTATGATATATAACTATCACCCCTTAATTTAAAGCTTTCTCTTCATTTATGTGCTCTAGGTCCCCTCTTAGCCGCCTCCTTTCTCCAACTACTCAATACTCACCATGCTTCATTCCAGCCCTCCCCAAACATACAAACCTCCTCTGTACCCGCACTAGAGTTTTGTACAGTTGCAACATTTGCGGCTCCTCCAAATTCCTATCCCCCTACTACATTACACCAAGCTCCTATATGCCTTCTTAACAACCTTCTCGACTTGACTGCCTACTTTCAGGGATCTATGCACATACACACCATCCCTGTTGTTCATCAAAACATTGCTGTTATCCACACTTTTATTATATTTCACCATTCTGCCTGCATCCTCCTGCAACTTGCTGTTCTCCAAACTATACACTTCACTTCACCACTCTGTCTGTATCCCCCTCAAACGTTGATAAGTATATGGAAGAGAAGGGAATGGTTTAGTTTGGAGGGGCATTGCTTTTTATGTTGGTCGGCGCAACATCGAAGGCCGAAGGGCCTGTTCTGTGCTGTATTGTTCTATGTTCTATGTTCTATGAAACTTTCAGTTATCCACGCTGTTTACAATATCTTAACATTTATCCGTGTCTCCAAAACCCTGCTGATATTCTCACTGATAATTGCTTCACAGCAATCATACAGTGTTTCAGAAATCCTGGACGTATCTCCAACATTTGCAATCCTTCACCATTCTGTCTGTGTCCTGACAAATTTATTTTGTGGTGTTTGCATTTGTCTCTCTGCTCCCAAATTCTGCCTATGTTGTCCATGATTATTTCATTCCCCACAAATCCTTTTTGTGCTGATTCTTGGTCACATTAAAGGGAGCTGATTGCCTCTAAAATCCTAGCTATATCCTCACTGGTTACAATATTTCACCATTCTGCGTCCTGCCAATTCCTGATGTCACTCTCACTGTTATTAGATTTCTCCCATCTCTTTTCGTCGCCCAAATTTGATGGTCACCGTCACTATTTGCTACACTTCAGCAATCTGTCTGACATTGCAAACCCCTGCTATTATCCACACTGATAACTATGTCTCACCAATCTACCCGTGTCCTCTCTTATCCTATTGTTATCCCCACTTTTTCTACTTCTCATATATCTGTCTATGTTCCCCAAAACACTGTTATTATCCTCACTGCTATCTACAATTCAACAATCTTTCTTCGGACTACGAAAACATTATGTTATTTTTGTCATCCCTATATTTGACCACATTGACCGTGTCCCCCAAAATCCAGCCTACATCCTCACTCACTGCTGCACTTCACCAATCTGTGACCTCCCACACCCTGCTGCTATCCTGCTGTTTACCAAGTTTCAATTTCAACCCTGTGACCTGTCACAGGTCACAAACATCCTGATTGTTTACAACATTACAACAATCTATCCATGTCCAATCAGTTACCTCCTCACTGTTTCCATCTCCTGATGTCTCTGTCTTACTGCACTCAGTTAGAATACTCACTCTCTCCATTTGCTGCTGTTGCTGTCTCGCTGCACTCAGTTACCCTTCACTGTCTTCGTCTGCTGCTGTTGCTGTTTTGCTGCACTCAGTTAACCACCTCACTCTCTCCCCCTCCAGCTAAGCCTGTGACCCTGAATCTCAAATGACACAGAGATCTAGCCGGGCCTATGAACTGAATCTCAAATAAAAGTTTGTGCACAGCCAGCCTATGACACTGTATCTCAAAGTATACATTGAACACAGCCAGGCCTAAGAACTTCAATCTCAAAAGACAGAGTAAATCAGCCAGTCCTGTGGCACTGAATCTGAAAGAACAGCGTGAATCCAGGAAAACCCGTGACACTCAAGGGACAAAGTGATCCAGCAAGGCCTGTGACATTGAATCTCAAATAAAAGTTTGACCACAGCTGGCCTGTGACACTGAATCGCAAAGAATAGAGTGAATCCTTCCATTTCTGTGGCACTAAATCTCAAATAACAGTTAAAACACAACCAGGTATGTGACTTTGCATCTTAAAGTACAAAGGGATCCCAGCCAGGCCTGTGACACTGAATCTCAATGGACAGAGTGAATCCAGCCAGGCTGTGACATTGAATCTGCAAGGATAGAGTGAACACAGTCAGGTCTGTGACACTGAACCTCAATGGGCAGGATTAACAAACCAGGCATTTGACACAAAATCTCAAAGGAAGACTAAACACTGCCAGGCCTGTGATACCGAATCTCAAAGGATCGAGTGAACGCTGCCAGGCCTGTGACATTGAATTTCAAACGAAGCAGTGAACACACCTAGGACAGTGACACTGAATCTCAAAGGAAACCAGGAAACCAGCTATCCCTCTGACACTGAATCTCAAAAAAAAACAGTGAATCCAACCAGGCTTGTGACAATTAATCTAAAATGACAAAGTGAATCAGTCAGGTCTGTGACACTGAACCTCAAAGAACACATACTGGGACATCTTGTTGAAGTCGTACAAGACATTGGATGGCCATAGTTGGAATAATCTGTACAGTTCTGGCCACTCGTTTATAGGAAGCATATTATTAAAGTAGAATGAATGCAGAAGAGATTTACTAGCATGCTACCGGGGCTTGATAGATTGAATTATAACGAGAGGCTGGGTAGACGGAGACTTTTCTGTCTGCGGCGTAGACGGCTGAGGGATGATCTCCTCGAAGTCTGTAAAGTAATGAGTTGCATAGATTTTTTCCCAACGTAGGGGAATTTAAAACTAAAGAGAGTAGTTTTAAGGTGAGAGGGGAGAGATACAAAAGCGTCCAGAGGGACTTTTTTTTTTGTTGTTAAATACAGAGGTTGTTGAGTGTCTGCAACAAGTTGCTGCAGGTAGTAGTAAACGGGCCACAATTTTGTCTTTTAAAAACATTTAGACAGTTACATGGATAAATACGTACAGCGGACAATTGAGACTCGCGAAATGGTACAAAAATATGGCAAGGACAAATTGGTCTAAAAGACCTGTTTCCATGCTGTAAACTTCTATGACTGGTGATTCTCAGTCGTTTTTCCCTCCCCCGGTATTTGTGACCGACTGATGTCTCCGATTCAGAGATATATCTGTTCAGTTTGTGATGTCTCTCTCTCTATCCCTGCCCTCTCTCAGAGAGATATCTCCAAACTGACTGGTGTCTCTCAATACTTCCTGTCTATCTGTCTCTGTTTCTCTTTCTCTTCTCTCTCTTTTTCTCTCTCTAACAGGGAGATATTTGAGAGTCTCTCAGTCATCTCTCTCTCTCTCTCTCTCTCTCTCTCTCTGTCAGGGAGATATTTGTATGCTGGTTGGGGTCTCCCGGTCCCCTCGCTTCCTTTCAGTGGGGTGGCCGTGCAGTAACTGCTGTTTCTCAGCCCTCACTGATATCTCTAAACACACTGGTGTCTCTCAGTCTCTCGCTATCATGAGGGTGTCTGCTCACGGGCTGCTGTCTCTCAATCCCTCTCTCTCGGAATGATATTTGTGCACTGGCCGGTTTCTCTCGGTCCATTCTCAGGGGAGTTGTTCGTGCACAGACTGATATCTCTCAGTTCTCTCTCTCTCTCTCTTTTAGGGAGGTGCCTGTGCACTGATTGGTGTCTCACAATATGCTTATTTTTTTAAAGTGGCACGGACACATTCAGCTGAAAGGCCTGTTTCCATGCTGTAAAACTCTATGACTCTGTGACTCTATGACACAGTGAACCCAGTCAGGCCTGTGATACGGAATCTCAAAGGATGGTTCGAACCCAGCCAGGCCTCTGATGCAGAATCCCAAAGGACACAGTGAATCTAGTCAGGCTGGTGACATTGAATCTCAATTGGGAGAATAAGCCAGACAGGAATTTGGCACTGAACCTCAAAGGACACACTGATCCTAATCAGGACTGTGACAGTGAACCTGAACAGAGTGAACCCAGACAGGTCTATGACACTGAATCTGAAAGGACATAGTGAAGCCAGGCAAGCCTGTGACACTGAATTTCAAAAGACACACTGAACCCAAACAAAACAGCAACACTGAATTTCAATGGGCACAAGGACCAGCCAGGCATTTGAAACTGAATCACAAAAAAACAGAGTAAATCCAGCCACACATGTGACACTGAATCTGAAAGGACAGAGTGAAACAAGCTGGGCCTGTGGCACTGAATCTCAGAGGACCAACTGATAGCAACCAGGCCTGTGACAGTGAATCTGAAAGGACATATTAATTCTTGAGAGCCCTGTGACACTGAATCTCAAAGGCCAAAAGGTATCCGGCCAGGTTATGACATTGAAATTAAAGAACACATTGATCCCAACCAGACCTGTGACACTGAATCTCAAGGAACAGAATGAACCCAGAATGAATCACTATAGAACAGCCATGATCTTATTGAATGGTGAGGCAGGCTCAAGGGGCTGGATGGCCTACTGCTGCTCCTATTTCTTATGTTCTTATGTTCTTAGAACATAATTTCTGATTTCTGTCTTCAATATCGGGAGATTCACTATGATGATTCAGAAACAGTAAACTACAATACATTTCAATTATACAGCTGGTTGCTATCAATATTGATCGCACAGCTGTAAACACCCTTCCAAATAATCTCCAGTTTCCCGAACACTGATGTTTTAAACATTTATCAATAATTCACATGTGCATCCAACAACAGCAAAAACTGAGCAAATCCCATTAACTAATTAGTGAATTTTGAAAACATGGGCAGACTCAATGATCATAAAATAATCACAAGCAATTTAAAATGACCTACCGACAATTGGTATTCAGTCTTTCCTGAAACTAACATACCAGTAACGGGTTGAAGAAAAACCACTCTTTGACCAATAATTTGCTAACTGACTGAATTCACTGGTAGAATCTTATTGATGTTCCACAGGCTGATAAATACCAATGATCATTTCCAAAGAACATTCTACATCCGTACTTTCAATTAAGTCCATAATTTCAGACAACATAGAGAATCGAGGAGAAGGCAGTGATCTTGCACACGATTCAAAAGGAGGCTGTTTGCCTCAAGATCCAACGTGAATGCATTGTTGCATTTGATCTAGTATCAGGTGAGTGAGAGCAGAGCTCTGAATGTTCATGATACAAAATAAATCTGTTGGAGCTTAAGCTGTTGTTGTGAGACTTTTTACTGAGCCTACCTAAGTCCAACACTGACACCTCCACAATGTAGTCAGGAAGTAAATAGCAGAGAGTTAGATTGAGCGTTCCTTTGTACAAAGGAATCGAACCATTTCAAAACAGTGCAAAGGTGGGCAGGTTAGGTCAATTACTAATTGTCCCTTAGTGTTCCAAATGTATTAATATGATCTCTGGCGGGATGAATATGTGACGTTACGGGATAAGGTGTGAGTAAAATGATCTTTGGTGAGTCAATTCTAGCTCCATGCATCCAATGATCTCCTCCAGCCAAATAGACATCCCATGGTTCAATCGCTGAGTTTTAAACTGCGAGGTCTGGTATTGGAGTTAATGTTGGGATTTTACTTGATACTGAGGTAAATAAGATTCTTCAGCAAGACATTTAGACACTGATCATCAAACAGTCAAATAACGAATATATTTTTGTTTCGAGATGTGAGAATTGAGAAATTTGAACTGGAAAAATATGTTCAGCAGGCTGGTGCTGCCAAATGGAAAGCTGAATGCTAATGATATCAAAGAGTAAACAATGCTTGCTAATTCAACTTCCATGAAGTGACTTGACAACTTAGTACATCTTAAATAACCTGTATGTGATAGAATAATGAGTCTCCACCCTGGATGTCAATGTCCAAAGCTCCAATTTCCTTGTCACCCAGTACCTGCTTAGTATTTTACCTCTTCACAAAGTGACTACAGGACTTAACCCGCCCTCTCAGTAATAAAGGACGTCATGGAGACCAATGTAACCAAATGACCCATGAGGAAATCATCTCATAGATTGAATATATATTCTAGAACTGACACATATTGGAAATGATCAAAAGCAGTGATGATATTTTGCACTGAAGAAGGAGCTGTACCCATTATCCTAAGTTCTTATTTGCTCTCACCTCAACGCTGTAAGTAAACTTGTGCACCCGGTCTGCTGTGTTCATGGGGGAAACACTGGGGATTATAGATGTGGAGCTGAATAGTGGGCCGACTGCATCTAAGCGGGACAAAGGCCTATGTGTCATCTATTGATTTATACAGACCAGACAGTCGGTTTAATCTCAAACCATTGATTTCAATGTTGTTAAAGATAAGTGAAATTTCATAAGGTTTAGCGATATACAATTCCTGGAGTCCACAGATAACGAGGAACATTTACTAATGCCATTTTGTTACATGCTGCTGGTGAATTCAAGAAGTTTTACATGTCACAGTGCAGTGCCCGACACAAGTTCCAATGTCCAATTGCAATCTGTCAATGTTAAAGTGTAGCAGCGACTAACATGCGAGCAGAGACCTGACCACAAGGCCAGGTGCTTCCTGTCGGTTCAGCAAAACAGGAAAACGTGCAGCGAGTGTTCCGGGACTGCACAGATAGTGAGCTGCTTCGGGATGAGTCAAATTGTAACTCAATACCAATTGTTCAGATTCTCAGGAATCATTTCGTCCGATATGGAACAAATATGCTTGTGGCATATTTCATTAAACGCAGCTTTGTAAAGACATTCAGTCAAATGACTCTCAAGTTGATCATGAAAATAAAATTACATTTGTCCAGCAGATATATATATATATATGAGCCGCACAGTCCAAAATTGGGCGCAGGCAGCAAACTGTACCTCGGAAATTGTCCGTTGAAATAAGTGATAAAACAGCTTGAAGAATATACAATATCCAGTTCAGGCCGAATATGATACAAACATTTTCCATATGCATTTCCTTCACTCGCCTGTATCTGTGCTGTAAGATATGATGAATCGATGATCCGATACTGGGTTAGTGACTCACTTCCTTATCAAAAATGTAGGCCTCATTAGCCGCACAGGACAAGGGGGTGGATATAACTGTCATTGGTATCTTTTATCAAACGGCAATTTACATTTCACACATGGGAGCATCAATTAGTCAGACGGGAGGGAACATTATTTTCTTAACAAAGAATTCATTCCTGGAGCGTTTGATGTTTCAGGAAGTGTTGGAAGGACAGCCCGGTACCGGTGTACAAAACTCGGTGAACAGTCAAGTCTGATCGCAGTAACCGACAGTCGGGACGATGCTGCACTCCTTCCTGACTCTAATTGCATTGCAGCTTCTCAACTGTGAGTTATTATTGATTGAAAGCATCCCAATGTCAATTAAGAATTCGCTGGCATAAAATGTTGACATAAATATGTATGGATATAATGACCGTTCGAAATAAAAAAATGCTGGTGACTGATGTAAGGGAAAGTTGATTATTTGAATAATAAGTGCCATCTGGAGGTAATGGGATACTAATGTACATCAGCTTAGAATGAGAGAAGGCGAGCTCAGTGTCTGAAAAGCTGGAGGATGAAGAAGTGCTCATCACATTTAAAGTTTGAAGTATTGTGACACGCGAAAGAGCCAAGAACAGGCTAGTGGGGTTAGATTGAACTTATTTTATTCCACACGGATCACTTTGGACCAGCGGCCGAATACCTTTGCTAAATATTGCTCTGAGACCACGAGTAGCCAAAGGATTTTTTTTTTATCGCGGTCTACCTGACATTCATGTGCAGAATGAATAAATTGGAGTTGAAAATCAAAATGGACTGTCACATCTCAATCTGAAAAAAATATTTTTTTTCCAGAAATGTACAGGATTTTCTACTCCACTTAGAGAATAGACGCTAGTATATTTAAATACGCCCTTCGTTGTTATGAAGTGCTTATTGGAATTGAGAATTGAAGTAGCAAAATTTTCAGTTGGTAAATAATTTAGATTCCCTGTTCCTTTTTAAACTATTTCCTTTCAAATATATTTAGAATGTAGAACATCTGAATAATACATATTTTAATTTCTCGGCTTAGACTTAGCGATCTGAGATTTAAATAAAAAAAATTGAATGGAAATGCCACACTTGTGCATGGACAACATATTACTGTAAAACCTCTATTCGGATTACTTGATTTGTGTTGGGACAAATTAGAGCATTCGTTGTTAGAATCTGCTGAAAAGGAGTTTGAGTAGAAGCTAATTCACTGCTTTTAAAAATGAGGGAATTTTGGTGAGGAGCGTCCACACATATTTCTCTTGGTATTTCTCATTATATTTTCTGTCTGAACCCGTTGTAGAGATAAAACAAACAAATCATTTAAACTAGGTGCCTCAGCTTCAGAATGTTGTGCTCGGTCTGTGAGTAATGCATTTTAACACATTAATATGAATTGCAATGAATAATGTCATTAATTAATTCCAGTAAAATGAAGAAAATATTTATCTTGTTATGTTGATAATGTAATTTGCCAAATGTGCGTGATCTGCTATGTGACATTTGTTGCTCAATTGCCTCAATACTCCTATCAGAATATTACTCGAATGTAAGTTAATATTTCTATGCAGTGATTTTTTTCAGTTTCGAATTATTGTTATTTCTCAGAAGTATTCCATGCTTTAATGTTCTCTTTGTCTCATGTCATTTTCTGTGGCAGATCGAGACCTGTTTTTTCATCTTCTTCCATAGGCCAAGTAGTTTTGTTCCAATAAAAGTCATTGACCTGGTTCATTTTCGTTCGTTTCCCAACGTGCCTCTTTAGTTACATTCATTAATCCGAATGTCACTGAAAATGCTGGTTAACTGATACAGAAGCGCCTCATTGCTGTTACCAACACTCAACGCAGTAAAGGACTGAGAGTCCGCGAAACAAATTCTTTAAAAATGGATTTTACAATTGCTTGAAAGAACCTGTCTTGTTAGATAAACCAGAATAAATGTTATGTTGCGATGCAATAAATCATATGCTCAATAATTTCATCTCAATAACATTAATTTCGTTGTTACTGAATCGCCAGTTAGCTCGAAGTTACGAAGTGAATATTGAAATCATTAACTGAACTTGTAGAAACTTATCCTAATATACTTTGAACAAAGTTGCATTTCAGTTCATTAGTCTCCAAAAATAGCAGTAAGTGAATAAGAAAATTAGATTTACCACGGAATTCAACTCAGATACGGCGGCAGGTAGAATTAAATACTCCACTGGGTCTATTGTACAGCCGGAACAGACATGAATTGCAATTCCAGCTGGACCGCGCAGTCTAGGAGTAGATCGCTGTCACTGTTAGAATAACATACATTGCCGAATAGAATCTACTTGAATTAACCACTTGCGAAATCCCAGGAAAGGTTATAGTTATTATCAATAGAATGTGTACACAGATTTGGGATCAATTGTTCTCAGAGGAAGAGTTGCATGCTCATTGACTGGTACAAATTATTTTAACTTGAAGTAGTGAACACATTTGTAAATACTGCAAAGTTAAATATTAAATTTAATTGGGACCAACATTGCTTTAACTGACATATTAAGCAATATACTTAATGTCAGTCGCAGCAGAGAAATAATAGGGAAATGAAAAATCCGGCTTCTTCCCCGAATTTGCAGCATGAGTCTTTCTGATTGCTATCTAGAACAAGGAAGTTCAGAAATCAAAACAAAGCTTTCTAAACCATACATTAACATGAGCTTTGTGTATCTATCACTGAATACTTGTCAGCCTCTTCCCAGACACCCTCAATATCCACTGAGCTTTCTGTTGCTTAAAATGAGCTATGAAAGCCCGTTACTCATTCTAGATTGGCGAACTCCACCGTTTCCTTGTAAGATGTTTTGAAACATTTTCGACCATTTTTAGCTTCGGCCTCCACTCTAAACATAGAAAAAATATCACCGTGCCTCGCAAAGATTGGATAAGTGTCTGTTGATACTCTAAATTTGATTATATCAAATTTTATATCAGGCAAGTGTTAACTTGGTATGACCATACATTTGGAATTTATGATTCCACTCGCGACCCATAATCTTTTCCATCCTGCTGTGAGCTGAACGGTTCCAGTGTTTAACGGTGGTTTTCAACTACCACTTTATGTAATTAATCCCACTCGTAAAACTAACATTCATTTGTTCGGCCTTAGGTCTCATAGTTGAAGATAAAACATTATTTACAGATCGAATGCTCAGTCATGGGGAAATATATTTGCTGCTTTACTGTTTTGTATTAGTGAAGTTTTGTGATCTTTAAATGGGCCTACTTTTTACAGAACCAAACTTTCCATGCCTTCATACCTCTTTCAAACTATGTTCATACTCACATTCAGTCACGACTTTTTTCAGTCTTTTTATGTATCTCTTGTGAAGTCTGTGTCCCTCAAAATGGCAGCATTTATTACCTGTACCCAGATGTCTTCAGGAATTGATCTCTGAGCCTTTTGTTGCTGTCTGGCTGCAGTACATGATGCACTGGCGCAAACAGAGTGTCATTAGGGATTGAGATCACACGAGAATAAAGCAACCCCGATATCGTCCGAATTCAGCATGTGGACCGACTTAGAAGGGAATGAGCAACTCAGGACATTGCCGGAGGTCTGAACTTGTATTTCTTGGCGGTAAAAATCGCGGATTGTCGAATGAGTCTTGGTCATTTGTTGCTGCATATCATCTACACAAATGATTCAGGTGATGGCTGGTATTTCCAGCAATCAGGCTGCTCACCAGCACCTTCTATTTCATTGCTACTTAGTGTCATTAGTGATCTGTTGCCGAAAGAAGGGGGAGAAGGGGTTAAGGGGAGAGGGGGAAAGTTTAAGGAAGATGTGTGAAAGAAGCTCAGAAAGTAGTGCAGGCCTGGAATGTGCTGCCAGAGGAGGTCATGGAAGCAGACACATTAGCAACATTTAAGAATCATCTGGATCGGTACATGAGTCAGGAAAAAATAGAAAGATAGACAGAAATAGGGCAATTGTTTTTTTTTTATTTATTTGTTGGGCATCATGACGGACAGAAACTTGAAGGACTGAAGCGTCTGTTTCTGTGCTGCACTTTGTTCTGTATGTTTGAAATGGGTCAAAGATTGAGTGGGAGATTTTGGAACGCTGAAAAGTGGAGCAAACGATAGAAAGGCAGAATGGGTGAAGACCAGAAATTCCAGTTGGACCATAGACATTGTAAACATTTTGAATAAATATTGAAACATTAGCTCACAATTCTGGCAATGAGTGCAATGTAAGTGGAAGCTGTGTAATACTGTTTGCAAAGAGTTAATAAGGATAACTGAGGGGTTTGTGCATTGAAATAAGTGACACACTGTCTGTATTGTGGACGGTGGTGCAGAGATATTCGAGTAACTTTATCATTGTTACTCTGTGTATTAAGTTATAAATTTCAGCAATCCAATCGGAGACAGGAATAGCTGCCCTGTTGATTCTATTAGATAAACTGGGAACTAACACTGATTAGGAGATTTGACTGACACAAAACATCCTTGTTTGGAAATACGTTTACAGGTGGCTAAAATATATATAAAAAAGGAATGAGACCTGGATATTCAGGGATCATAATATCACGGGTGTGGTAATTTGAATAAAACCTTTTAACATCGAGTGCTTGTGAATCATATAGTGAAGGAAAAACACAGATCCTCGGTGTTGATTTGAGATACACGTTTTAGTGTTTACTTTATCTCGTATTGCAGCAAAGACTAATTTTCAAAATTTCATTTCAGGAAGACCAGGGAACAGCCAGGCTGATCCATCAGGTAGTCGCCCTCCAAGTTCATATCTGATATTTTACTGCACTAATCCATCCAACTGAATGATAAATCCCTGAGACAATTTCAGTATCTTTGCGTTTAATGGTTCGGTTCAAATTCTATCTGTCAGTTCTGAAGGAAAATGTTCTTGCAATGTTTTCCTGAAAATGTTTAATTGCTGCTCCCTTATTCAGAACAACACTGAATCAGGTCCCGGAGGAACAGGGTGAGAGGCAAAGTAGTCCCGCTGCTGTTTAGAAATAAATTTCCGCTTCCTTAGATACAGTCAGCGCTGAAATGCACTGCGATGTTACGGCCCTTACACCACCGGTATATTAGAGTTCCGCCGAAAACTCACCGCATCTTATTGCCCTGGGAAGGGCTGGAGACTACCTGACTGTCCAATTCAGCCGGTTGCAGGAGAGCAGCCCTAGTTCGACCTTGATAGCAGATATCAAATCCATACTAGGATTGAGATTCTACTATATTAGTGCAGGCAGTATGGCGGACCGCGGAACATGACAGTTCTGAGTTGTGTGGATTGAATCAATTAAACACCTATGGACGCTCCTGCCTGGCGCAGTCGAATGGTTTTTCCAACTTCAAACTGATTTGCTGATGTTTCCCACTGTCAATCCATATTCCCGCTTCCACTTGCAATGTTTCATGTTAGCCCCGGGTTTGTTGAAATCCTGAACACACTTCGATATTTGACTTGATTCCTGTCAGTCCTGGTGCATCAGGCGACCACTAACTGTTGGTTTATTTCTGTATTTTCCAGAGGCGGTGAAGCTGAGACTGGCGAATGGACAGAGTCGGTGTGCTGGGAGAGTGGAGATTCACTACAGGGGACAGTGGGGCACTGTGTATGATAGTGACTAGGACCAGCAGGACGCCGATGTTGTGTGTAGGGAGCTGGGCTGCGGGACCGCGCTCTCTGCACCAGGCGGGCTCACTTTGGGGAAGGATCCGGACCCATTGTGACGTCAGATGTAGAGTGCGAAGGGAGTGGGAGCGCTCTGCGGGAATGTCGCTCTGCTCTATGGGGTGACTACAGTGAATATGGTGTTCCGCACTCCAATGATGCCGGCGTGATTTGCTCAGGTAAAACAAAAGAAAATCTGTCCATCACCTGCAGCCCGCTCTCCAGGAAAGGGCGCATAAAGAATTCTGAGGCTTTAAAGAGAGTGGTGAATAATTTCAATATTCTGAATATAGAAGTATCGTTACGTTAAAATCAGGTTTTCAATTTATAATAAAGTAACAGCAATGAGAGTGCTTAACAATTATCACAAATGTGCACAGGCCAGCTGTGTCCTTGAGCTGAGCGCTTGCTGTTAGCGATGATCAGGAGAGCAGTCGTTCGCTCCAGGTTCCTCACTGTTCAGTTCCGATCACCATTCAACAAATAATGAAGCATTCCAACGCCACACAGAGCAAATCCGGGACAACAAACAGGCTTCTGCTGAGCAATCGTTTATCTTCGCATGTCCGCAGCGTGTGGTTCATTCTGCTATTTTAACTTAACTCCAAATCGACCAATTCTTAATGCCTGTTTTTTGCCATTTGAGTCCAGAAATTGTCCCCTTAGAGAAGAAAGAACAAAGAACAAAACAGCACGGGAAACAGGCCCTTCGGCCCAATGATCCCGCGCCGCCACCCCGATGTTCCCACCTTTACCCGTGATCTCTGTCTATGTTTATAGATCTAAGGATTAAAATCCCAAATTGAGACAGTTTACGGAGAATTTGTTTTGCCAATTAGCTTAAGAGCGCATCTCTGGGATGTGGGAGGAAACCAGAGCACCCGGAGAAAACCCACGCAAGCACGGGGAGAATGTGCAAACTCCCACAGACACAGGCCCAAATCCATGTATCTGCACAGCACAGCGATAGTCACTGAGCTGTCGTGTTGCCCATCACATGGTCCAGGTCACGCGTACACTAACGACGTGAAGCACTAGGATACTCTCGAAAAATCCAATAGCAGCCCTCTCACGACCCATCGCGTTTATGCCCCTTGTTAGACAACAAAGAACAAAGAGCAACACAGCACGGGAAACAGGCCCTTCGGCCCAACGAGCCAGCGCCGCCGTCCTAACGTCTTAATGACATATCCATGACTTTAGGCTATGCCTATTGTGGAAGATTCCCATACAGGGACCAATATATGGACAATTTGTTACCCAATCAGCCTAAGAGCACATTTTTGGGATGTGGGAGGAAACCGGAGCACCCGGAGAAAACCCACGCAATCACGGGGAGAACGCGCAAACTCCCGCAGACACAGGCCCAAATCTGTGTGTCTGCACAGCAACAGCGATAGTCTCTGAGCTGTCATGTTGCCCATCAGATGGTCCAGTTTAAGCATACACTAACGACTTGAAGCACTAAGCCACTCCTGAAGCAACAACCAAGAGCAGCCCTTGCACGACCTGCCGAATGCATGCACCTTGTTGGTCAACAAGGTGGACCGAATTGCCTGTGGAAACAAATAAGATATTTAGACAGTCCTGCTATATCCCTCTATCTGCAGACCGCTCATGTGGCTGTCCAAGAGACCCTTAAACAACCCTAGCGTGCAGTGCATTCCACACCTCCACTACCCTTTGTGTGAAAAACTGCCCTTTAATATTCGTTTTATACATAGCCCCCCTCACCCTAAGGCCATGACCCCTCGTTCAATCCATTTCTAATGGTGGAAAAAGCTTACCACCATTTACTCTACCTATACCCCTTATAATCTTATATACCTCTAATGGATCCCCTCTCAGCCGACGTCTTTCAAGGGAAAACAACCCCAGTGTGTTCAATCTTTCCTCGTAAGACAGCCCTTCCATACCAGGCAGCATCCTGGTAAATCTCCTCTGCACTCTCTCCAAGGCCTCCACATCCTTCCGGTAGTACGGCGACCAGAACTGGACGCAGTACTCCAAGTGAGGCCTAACCAACGTTCTATACAATTGCAACATCAGACTCCTACTCTTGTATTCTATACCTCTTCCTATGAAGGCTAACATACCATACGCTTTCTTTATCACATTCTCCACCTGTACTGACACCTTCAGAGACTTGTGAACCTGCACCCCAGGTCTCTCTGCGTCTCTATACTCCGGATAGTTTTACCTTTTATCCTATAAAAGTTTTACCTTTTATCCTAGGATGGAAAAGGCTAGCACGAGGGGACACAGCTTTAAATTAAAGGGTGATAGTTATAGGACGGATATCAGAGGCAGGTTCTTTACCCAAAGGGTGGTTCGGGAGTGGAATGCCCTGCCTGCAGCAGTTGTAGATGCGCCAAGTTTGGTGGCGTTAGAGGTTAGTTGATAAGTATATGGAAGAGAAGGGAATGGTTTAGTTTGGAGGGGCAATGCTTTTTATATTGGTCGGCGCAACATCGAAGGCCGAAGGGCCTGTTCTGTGCTGTAGTGTTCTATGTTCTATGTTCTATAACTCCCCTCTACACTATTCCGGCCAAAATGCATCACCTCGCATTTATCCGGATTAAATTCCATTTGCCATCTATCTGCCCAATCTACCAGCCTATGTCCTGTTGTATTGCCTGGCACTGCTCCTCAGTACCCGCCAATCCAAGCATCTTAGTGTCATCAGCAAATTTGCTGATCACACCACCTACCCCCTCTTCCAAGTCATTTATATAAATCACAAATAGAAGAGGTCCTAGTACTGAGCCCTGTGGCACACCACTAGTGACAGACCTCCAGTTGGAAAAAGAGCCTTCCACTACTACCCGCTGTCTCCTCCTCCCAAGCCAGTTCTCAACCCATCTACATACCTGGCCCTGTATCCCATGCGCCTTCACCTTTTCTATCAGCCTACCATGAGGAACCTTGTCAAACGCCTTACTGAAATCCATGTAGACGACATCAACGGCTTGTCCTTCATCAACCGTTTTTGTCACCTCTTCAAAAAATTCCACTAGATTCGTAAGGCACGACCTCCCCTTAACGAAGCCATGCTGCGTATCCCTGATCAGATCGCAGCGCTCCAGATGCTCATACATCTTGTCCCTGAGGATCCTCTCCATTAGCTTACCTATAACTGAAGTCAAGCTCACCGGCCTATAGTTCCCTGGGTTATCCCTCTGACCCTTTTTAAACAACGGTACTACATTTGCTATCCTCCAGTCCTCTGGGACCTCACCCGTGTCCAAAGAAGAGACAAAGATTTGCGTCAGAGGCCCAGCAAGGTCATCTCTCACATCCCTTAGCAGCCTGGGGTAAATGCCATCAGGCCCCGGAGCTTTATAAGTCTTTATGCTGCCTAAAAGCCCCAACACCTCTTCCCTCGTAATGATTATTTCCTTTAACGGGTCCTCAAATTTCTCAAAGTTGGCACCAAACATCAGGCCCCTCTCCCGCGTGAATACCGACGCAAAGTATTCATTCAGGATCTCCCCCATTCCCTCAGGCTCTAAGTATAGATCCCCTCCTCTGTCCCTGAGAGGTCCAATCTTCCCTCTAACCATCCTTTTGCTCCTTACATAGGAGTAAAATGCCTTAGGATTTTCCTTAATCCTACTGCCAAAGCCATTTCGTGGCCCCTTTTTGCCTTTCTGACACCCCTTTTAAGATCCCGTCTACACTCTCTATATTCTTCCAGCGCTGTCTCTGTCCCCAGTTGCCTAGATCTAACGTACGCCTCCCACTTCTTCCTGACCAAATCCTCAATATCCCTAGTAACCCACGGTTCTCTAATCCTACCTTTCCCATCCTTCCTCCTTACCGGCACATGTCTTTCCTGCAAAGATTTTAGTTTTCCATTGAAAGACTCCCACATGTACAGCGTCGACCTACCCTCGAACAGCTTATCCCAGTCGGTATCCTTAAGATCCTGCCTAATCTGGCTGTATCTAGCCCTCCCCCAGTTTAACACCCTCCCCTTATGGCAGTCTTCATCTTTTTCCATTAATATCCTAAAGCAGACAGAGTTGTGGTCACTCTTTGACACATGCTCTCCTACTACAACGTCAACCACCTGCCCTGGCTCATTCCCCAGAACCAAATCCAGTATAGCCCCCTCTTTAGTCGGGCTATCCACATACTGCTCTAAGGAACCTTCCAAAACACACTGTACAAATTCCTCCCCGTCTGCACCTTCCGCTCTGGGCACCTTCCAATCTACTCCAGGGAAATTGAAATCTCCCATTACAACCACCCTATTCTTCCTACACTTATCTAATATGTCCCTGCATATCCCTTCTTCCACGGTCCGCAGGCTGTTGGGCGGTCTGTAGTACACACCCAACGTAGTAACCTCTCCCTTCCTATTCCTCAACTCCACCCATAGCGACTCAATTCCTAAATCATCCATACCACCCTCCCTCTGCACTGCTATGATGTGATCCTTAACCAATAACGCCACTCCCCCTCCTCTCTTCAAACCACCTCTGTCATGCCTAAAACACTTATACCCTCGAATATTCAATTGCCAGTCCTGCCCCTCCTTTAACCACGTCTCAGTCACCGCCACCACTTCTAACTTCCTCGTGAACATTATTACCTTCAGTTCATCTGTTTTACCAGTCACACTTCTCGCATTAAAACACATGCACTGAAGACCCTCAGGCCCTCTCTGATCCTCCTTCCTACCCTCTGGACTTAACTTGTCACCCATCTCTCTCCCACTCCCAGTTCCCTCTGTCTCTCCACTCCCCCTCCATATTAGTTTAAACCCTGCCGAAACACTCCAGCTAACCTCCCAGCTAAAATACGGGTGCCCTTCCCAGACAACTGTTCCCCGTCCCTCTTGTATAGATGCCCCTCCCTCATGAAGACTTCCCAATAGTCTATGAATCTGAAACCCTCTGCCCTACATCAATCCCTCAACCACGCATTTAGTTGGAGTACCTCATTATTCCTAACCCTATCAGTCCCGGGCATCGGCAGCAGCCCAGAGAATGCCACCCTGGAGGCCCCACACTTCAGCCGAGCCCCCAACTCCCTGAACTGCCTACGTATGTCCCCCCTGCACTTTGTTCCTACATCCTTCTCTCCTACGTGAATTATTACATCAGCCTTAGACCCTCCACCCTTCAAAATTCCCTCTACCCTCTCTGAAACATCCTGGACCCCTGCTCCAGGGAGGCAGACTACCATCCTGGAGTCCCGCATTTGCCCACAGAACCGCCTGTCGATCGCTTTGACTTTCCCATCCCCCACCACTATATCACATTCCGCATTCCTGCCGTCGTCCGGGGCATTCTGATCCCCCTCCCTTGCCCTCTCTACCTCAGCTTTTGCCCTACCCTTGATGGACCAAAACACCTGTAGGAAAAAAAACAACTACATCAATATCGTTGTCTATTTACACACTTCCCAAGGACTCCCAAGGCTCATGATCCCTATTTTAAATCAGTTTTCTATACCCCTCCATTCCCATTCTGTTCATGTTCTCATCTAAGTATTTCTTAAATAACTCCAGAGTGCCTGCCTCCACCATTTTACTTGGCAGCGCATTTTATACCCCCACCACCCTCTGTGTGAAAAAATCCCTTTAGCATCCAAATTATCCCTTACCCCCCTCATTCTAAGCCCGTGACCCCTCGTGCTATTTGAGTCCATCCTAGGAAAAGGCTTAACCCTGTTTACTCTATCTCTACCCCTCATAATCTTGTACACCTCTATTAGATCTCCTATAAGTCTACGTCTTTCTAAGGAAAACAGCCCCAATTTGCCTAACCTCTCCTCGTAACTCAGACCTTCCATACCAGGCAGCATCCTGGTAAACCTCCTCTGGGGAGTTAGTTTCCGATAGTAAGGAAACCAGAACTGGACGCAGCATCCCTAATGAGGTCTAACTAACTTTTTATACAACTGCAACATTAAAGGCCAGTTCTTATACACTATACCTCTTCCTATAAAAGCTAGCATACCATGTGCTTTCTTCACAACCTTCTCCACCTGCTCTGCCACCTTCAGTGACTTGTGCACCTGCACCCCCAGGTCCCTCTGCGTTTCTATACTCTTAGTAGTCTACCCTTTATTATATACCTCCCCCCTACATTCTTTCTCCTGAAATGCATCACCTCGCAATTATCAGGATTGAATTCCATCTGCCATCTATCTGTCCAAGCTACCGGCCTACCTATGTCCTGCTGCATCGCCTGACAATGCTCCTCACTGTCCGCAAGTCCAGCCATCTTTGTATCGTCTGCAAACTTGCTGATCACTCCACTTATTTCTTCTTCCAACTCATGTATATATATATTACAAATAAAGGAGGTCCCACCGAGTCCTGCGACACATCACTAGTGACTGACCTCCAGCTAGAAAAACACCCTTCCACTATTACTCTCTGTCTCCTATTACTAAGCCAGTTACTTATCAATTTAGCTACCTGTCCCTGTATCCTATGACCCTTGACCTTTTCAACTAACGTCCCATGAGGGACTTTGTCAAACGTGGTTCTAACCCTAGAAGTAAGGTCGGTGTCTCCCCGATCCCCCAACCTTTCGAGCCATCCACCACCACCCCTCCCCAATGCATCAAACGATCCAAATACACACCTGCAGACATAGACAGCAACCACGATGGGGACGGGAAAGGGGGGCGAGGATGAGGGGGGAAGCGGTCAGACAGACCTGTGGGGAGGGGAGGGAGTGGTTGCGGAGGGTTGGGGGGGGGGGAGTGGGTGTGCTAATGTATCCGGATCTTGTCTATGCCGAGTCTAAATTTCGGACATGCTTTGAATGGCTCGTTGTGTTCGTAAGTGCACTCAAGGGGACTCCGGATTCTTTGGCACTCTGTCAGAATTTCCGGCTGTCTCTGAATTAAATCCGGGTGTCGCTGTCCATATGTTTGGCATTTACTGACTGTTGAATGTGGAGACCATAGAGCGCTGATCCAGTCACTGCGGCTACTTTCAGAGCAGCAATCAGTGGCCAGATTGAAGGTGTTCCAAGAGCGGAGTGAGGATGAGAGGGGTCTGGAAGAGAGTCATGCGGATTGGAAATTTCCCTCTATTCTCCCCTCGCCACAAATTCTGCCACAGCTGCTGAATTGTTTCAACACTTTCTAAGTTTGTGTGAGAGGGGACTGGCTGGATATCCCCTGTCTCTCCAGGCGTATCGCTTTACTAACTGTCATGAATCCTCTTCTTAAAAGATTTGATACCATTTGGAAACTTATCTCCCTCTCACATCCTGAACCTGATGAATCCCAGCTGTTCCTATATGATTTCCCACTCGTGTTGTTTTTTTTTCGGACGGAGTTTACCTTTACAGTCTCTCAAAGGGAGAAATCAGAAATGTCATTTGTGGAGACTTCCGTTGGAATTGAATAAATTATGCTGGATCAGTTTATTCAGGAGGTTGGATTTTAAACAAGTGTGTGGCATTCGTTGCTTTCTCCAGAATAAATGAAGGGAGATTAGTTGTTTTAGTATTTACAGTTGTTGCAGCTTCAGACAGATTTCACACAGTGTAAGCTGATAGAAGGAGATGTTGTTTAGACGCAGTAACCAATGGCCTGGGACATACTCACTGGACTGTTTTCCGGAACAGGAGATCATTTCAAGGTTCCCTGATTTGTTTATCGCATTCCAAATATGGACTGAGCAAAGTTACTGAAACTTAAAGCAGAAAATCTCCCCCTTCATGTTAAATAGAAATGCTAAATTTCCTGAGGATATTTGATTACGTTTTGCATCTGGCCTTCATGTTTCAGCCAACTGTGTATATGTTTTTTTTTTGCTAATCATCATTTCGACATTCAGAGACCCATCTTTTTATTTCTGGTTGAAGTCCTTTGATAACGTTCATTCTCAACATGTTTCAAAGCCAAAAGAGAAATGAAATGAACACAATCAATTTAGTGAATATCAGTTAGAAAAAATCCCTTGACAAATCCCTGTCAGGCAGGGAGGAAATGGTCGAGTAAGAGGGCCTTGGTGTACGAAAAAAGTTGATTTGCTGGTTAAGAAGAAAAAGGAGGCTTATGTCAGGATGAGGCTTGAAGGCTCAGATAGTGCAAAGGATAGCTATAGATTAGCCAGGAAGGAGGTAAAAAGTGAATTGAGGAGAGCTAAGAGGGGACACGAGAAGAGGTTGGCTGATAGGATTAAGGAGAATCCTAAAGCTTTCTTTCGATATGTTAAGAATAGAAGATTGGTTAGGGCAAGATTAGGGCCAGTCATAGACAGCAGTGGGAAGTTGTGCGTGGAGCCTGAAGAGATTGGTGAGGCACTGAATAAATATTGCTCTTCGGTATTCACGCAGAGTGCTGGAAATGTAGCTGTGGAGAGCACTGAGGTACAGGGTTGCAAATTGGGGAGTATTGTAGTAGATAGGGAGGATGTGTTAGAAATTCTCGAGGGTTTGAAGTTGGATAAGTCCCCCGGGCCGGACGGGATTTACCCTAGGATTCTCTGGGAGGCAAGAGAGGAGATTGCAGAGCCTCTGGCTCTGATCTTCAGGTCCTCGTTGGTTACGGGTGTGGTTCCGGAGGATGGCGAATGTGGTCCCATTGTTTAAGAAGGGGAAGAGAGACCTTCCTGGGAATTATAGGCCAGTGAGTCTTACTTCTGTGGTGGGCAAGGTATTGAGAGAATTATTAGGGATAGGATTTATAGTTATTTAGAGAGAAATGAATTGATTGGGGATAGTCAGCATGGTTTCGTGAAGGGTAGGTCATGCCTTACTAACCTCATTGAGTTTGTTGAGAAAGTGACCAGAGAGGTGGATGGGGGTAAGGCGGTTGATGTAGTATATATGGACTTTAGTAAGGCGTTTGATAAGGTGGCCCATGGAAGACTTCTACAGAAAAAGCAGATGTGTGGAATAGAGGGTGATTTAGCTAATTGGATTAGGAATTGGCTGGCAGATAGAAGACAGAGGGGGGTGGTTGATGGGAGATATTCATCGTGGAGTTCGGTGACGAGTGGTGTGCCTCAGGGGTCTGTTTTGGGGCCCCTGTTGTTTGTAATTTTTATAAATGATCTGGATGAGGGTATTGAGGGATGGATCAGTAAATTTGCAGATGACACTAAAGTTGGAGGAGTGGTAGATAGTGAAGAGGGGTGTTATAGTTTACAGAGTGACTTGGACAAGTTGCAGAGCTGGGCCGAGAGGTGGCAAATGGAGTTTAATGTGGAAAAGTGTGAGGTAATGCACTTTGGCAGGAACAATAAATGTGTAGAGTATAGGGCTAATGGTAGTGCTCTTAATAGTGTTGAGGAACAGAAGGATCTTGGTGTATGTGTCAATAGATCCCTGAAAGTAGGCAGTCAAGTGGATAAAGTTGTTAAGAAGGCATAGGGAGTCTTAGCTGTTATTGGTAGGGGGATTGAATTTAGGAGCCGCAGCATCATGTTGCAACTGTACAAAACTCTAGTGCGGCCGCACTTGGAGTATTGTGTGCAGTTCTGGTCCCCACATTATAAGAACGATGTGGAGGCATTGGAGAGGGTACAGAGGAGGTTTACCAGGATGTGGCCTGGTATGGAGGGCAGGTCCTATGAAGAGAGGTTGAAGGATTTGAGGTTGTTTTCGTTAGAAAGGAGGCGGCTAAGAGGGATCTTATTGAAGCATATAAGATGATTAGAGGTTTAGATAGGGTGGACAGTGATAGCCTTTTTCCTAGGATGGAGAAAGCTAGCACGAGGGGACACAGCTTTAAATTAAGGGGTATGAGTTATAGGACGGATATCAGAGGTAGGTTCTTTACTCAAAAGAGTGATTAGGGAGTGGAATGCCCTGCCTGCAGCTGTTGTAGATGCGCCAAGTTTGGTGCGTTTAAGAGGTTAATTGATAAGTATATGGAAGAGAAGGGAATGGTTTAGTTTGGAGGGGCATTGCTTTTTATTTTGGTCGGCACAACATCGAAGGCCGAAGGGCCTGTTCTGTGCTGTATTGTTCTATGTTCTATGTTCTAAATTAAACCAAATTTCTTTCGATTCATGATCACCTGCTGCACATGGGGATATTTCCCATCACAGACGGTAGGGGACAATCATACCCAGATTTTTTCCAGATAAACCATTCAATTTAATAGCGGATGGTGAATACTGTTCCAGATGAATCGCTGTAAGACTGAACACGGCTTCTGAAGAGAATAATGTGGACGCATATTGAAATTGATTAAATGGATTTAATTATTAAATGAAACGAACTGCTCTCTTGTTCAGTAAGTCGGTCCAAGTGCACCCACAGGGACGATATCAGTGTGATTCTGTTCCGGTGAGTGCAAACTTTTCATACTTTTAAACTCCCGTTTTACTTTTTCAGCAAACCAATGAATGGCAATGTTCTTTCCCTCTGATATTCCCATATCTAAACACTTTCATATTTCACTATCATTTGTTATAATGCTGGAATAACGTTTCAAATTACTCGTATTTACTTGTAAATTGAAAACGTCTACCATTTTGTTGATCTCCTGAAATTAGCAGGTAACTATTGTTGATTTAATGCCGAAGCCAGACATCGATTTTTCTTAGACATTTCATACCACATTCCCTTTAGAGCAACTAAGTACTCGTATTCTATCTCTCAAACCAGGAATGACATACATATCTTGTCACTGGGCGAGAAATCCAGAGACCCAGGACCAAGTCTGGGGACCTGGAGTCGAATCATACCAAGGCAGTTGATGAAACTTGAATTTAAAAAAAACTGTCTGGAATTAACAGTCCCCAGAATCAATTGCCGAATGCTGTGAAAACCACCCTCGTTCACTAACGTCAGTTAGAGAATTCAATCTATCATTCTTACCTGGTCTGGCGTGCAAATATTCCGGATCCATAGTAACATGGTTGACTCTCAAGGGCCCATTTTATTACATGGGATACTTCAATCATCCTGCAGAGTTCAGATTAACAGCTTTTTAACTGTATGAACAGTTCAAGTGGAAAAAAATGTCCAGATGTGTTTTCAAAATATGGTGAACGTGCCAATAAACCACACATTCACTGGAATGGTACTTTTTTGAACATTTATTTTCTAAATTACCCATTGTGCCAAACACTTGAAGTGACTTCAGTATTTTCAGCTAACCTGTTTTGCTCTTGAATGATGGCCATAGGATATCGTTCAGAACGCTGCATCATAGTGTATCCTTTATCCACTTTGTGCACTTTCAATCCATATTGCAAATTCGCCAAGTAATCTCTATTCTTGAAATCTCCCGTTAGGTTTTTTTTCCGGGAAATGTCCACTTTGCCTTGAAGCACCGTCCTAAAAGTGCCAATTATCATGTTTGTTTTCATTTTACGCAATAATTTGTCACGTTTGGGAAAATATAATTAATATGTATGAATATATAATATAGATACAACATTTTTCATCGCTGAAACGAAAAAAAGGCGTTTCTTTACACAGCAGTGAACAAATTGATTGTATCTCTTTGTTTTTCTAATCTGAAATAGGAAGTCATGAGTTCCGACTAATTGGTGGGAAGGACAGGTGCTCCGGCCGAGTGGAAGTGCTGCGTGGAGAACACTGGGGGACGCTCTGTGATGTTTAATTAAGTCTTATTTGTTTCCGCAGGCAATTCGGTCCATCTTGTTGACCAACAAGGGGCATGCATGCGGCATGTCGTGCGAGAGCTGCTCTTGGAAGTTGCTTCAGGAGTTGCCTAGTGCTTCAAGTCGTCAGTGTATGCTTAAACTGGACCATCTGATGGGCAACATGACAGCTCAGAGACAATCGCTGTTGCTGTGCTGACACATGGATTTGGGCCTGTGTCTGCGGGAGTTTGCGCGTTCTCCCCGTGGTTGCGTGGGTTTCCTCCGGGTGCTCCGGTTTCCTCCCACATCCCAAAAATGTGCTCTTAGGCTGATTGGGTAACAAATTGTCCCTATATTGGTCCCTATGTGGGAATCTTCAACAATAGGCATAGCCTAAAGACAAGGATAGTGATAGTGATAGTGGACAGTGATAGCCTTTTTCCTAGGATGGAGAAAGCTAGCACGAGGGGACACAGCTTTAAATTAAGGGGTATGAGTTATAGGACGGATATCAGAGGTAGGTTCTTTACTCAAAGAGTGATTAGGGAGTGGAATGCCCTGCCTGCAGCTGTTGTAGATGCGTCAAGTTTGGTGGCGTTTAAGAGATTAGTTGATAAGTATATGGAAGAGAAGGGAATGGTTTAGTTTGGAGGGGCATTGCTTTTTATTTTGGTCGGCACAACATCGAAGGCCGAAGGGCCTGTTCTGTGCTGTATTGTTCTATGTTCTATATGTCATTAGGACGTTAGGACAGCGGCGCGGGCTCGTTGGGCCGAAGGGCCTGTTTCCCGTGCTGTGTTGCTCTTTGTTCTTTGTTCTTTGTTTACTTTGATGTAGAAGATGCCAGTGTGGTCTGTGAGCATCTTCAGTGTGGAGCGGTAGAGAAAATCCCGAGAGGTGCAGCCTTTGGGAAGGGAAACGGTCCAGTGTGGAACGAGAACTACAGATGCCACAGGAGTGAGTCCCGGTTGAGTGATTGTCTGGTTTCATCCGTGGAAGAGTTTAACTGCTCACATGAAAATGATGCCAGTGTCATTTGCTCGGGTGAGTCCTCACAACGCAGACACTCAAGGAATAAATTAAAAAAAAACTTCTGCGTAGTAAGCAAAACCAAACCATTCGATCCGCGGATCTATGCAGACTTACTGATAGTGTTGTCGAGCGGAGGGATCTTGGGGTACAAGTACGTAGCTCTTTGAAAGTTGGAACCCAGGTTGATAAAGTTGTTAAGAAGGCGTACGGTGTGTTAGCTTTTATTGGTAGAGGGATTGAATTTAGGAGCCGTGAGGTTATGTTACAACTGTACAAAACTCTGGTGCGGCCGCACTTGGAGTATTGCGTACATTTCTGGTCGCCGCATTATAAGAAAGATGTGGAAGCATTGGAAAGGGTGCAGAGGAGGTTTACCAGGATGTTGCCTGGTATGGTGGGAAGGCCTTATGAGGAAAGGCTGAGGGACCTGAGGTTATTTTCATTAGAGAGAAGGTTACGCAGTGACCTAATTGAGGCGTATAAGATGATCAAAGGACTGGATAGGGTGGATAGTGAGAGCCTTTTTCCTCGGATGGTGATGACCAACACGAGGGGACATAACTTTAAATTAAGAGATGGTTGTTATAGGACGGATGTCAGAGGCAGGTTCTTTACACAGAGGGTGATGAGAGCGTGGAATGCCCTGCCTGCAGCAGTTGTGGACTCGCCTACTTTGGAGGCATTCAAGTGGTCGGTGAGTAGGCATATGGATGATATTGGAATAGTTTAGGTTAGAGGGTTCACTGGCCGGCGCAACATCGAGGGCCGAAGGGCCTGTACTGCGCTGTAATGTTCTATGTTCTATGTTCTATTCTACTGGAAATGAATCTCACCCAGCCACAATCCACGCATATCCTCACAGATCTGCATTATTTTCCCTTCATATAATTGTTCAATTCCCGGATAAGTTTTGATTGTCGTTCACCCACTATAGCCTCGCACAATTCATTTTCAAACCTAACCACTTACTCCAGCTGATTTCAATTCAATCACGATTGGCATTTTTTTAATTATCTAAAATACCACGCGCACCTTTCTCCAGATTTTCCAGCTGTCTGTACCCCCAGCAGCATTTTCTCCGATTCATTTTTCATTTTTCTGCAGAACCCTCTGGATTTTGAAGTTGCCGTGAAACCTGGAGGTTAAAACAAAAATTCACCCGAAATACACCAATTAATTCAAGAGAATAGTTCGCCCGTATCCAGACTTTTATTATCCCATTCTCAGCATCACATAAGACACTATGTCCATCCTGTGTAAGCCTAGTTATGACTCTGATAAATAAACTTAAAACTTATCACATTGCTGTATATGGGTGTCCTGTGTGTGTGCAAACTCTCTGCTCTGATTATCACATTTCAGAAGTAATTATAATTTTCGCAATGCTCATTGATGACCATTCCAGGCTGTGGGGCATCCTGCGGCTATGAAAACTTCACGGAAAATAATCGTTGTTCTACTTCGCACCAATACGAGCCTATTCCATGTCCCTACATCAGATGACCCTGCCATTTGCCTGTGGATATCACCAGCACAGCATTTGAAAATTTTAATCCTGCCATCACACCACAGTCAATGTCATTAACATATCTCAGGTACAGCAGGTCTTCACAGATATCCCTAAGGAAGCCACATTAACAGGCCGAATTACTATTTCCTGCCGAAGTGTTAATTTCACACTTGGGTAACATTGCCCTTTCATTTCATTGATGCGAACTTATCAGTGAAGCCTTTAACATGGTCTTTCAATGTTCTTTGGAGAACTATCTGTACAACAGTATCCTTCCTACCATTATTAACGTTCTCATTTGATTTCTCTGAATATAATATAGAAGAAAACTTCTAAAAAATGTCGCTTGTGTTCTTAATCGTAACATCTTAAAAATGATTACTTGTGTCAAATTATCATTTCTAACAAATAATCCCACACCCAGAATACTGTCTGTCCCTGCTTTGATGGGATGCAACCTGTCCCAGCATTCCCAGATAACTTTCAAAGAAGTGTTGCCCATATTGCAGGAAATCAATGTCCAACCTCTAGCTCCATCTTCTCAGCTGGATATTCACCCATTACATCCTATAGAAATCACTTACTAACACGTGGTGCTAGGATTAATGAGGATGTCTTTGCATTTGTCCACTCAAATGCCTGCTCACCCGTGCGTTCTGCAAGCACATATTGTTGTTTTGCTGAACAATTTAGATACAGAGCAGGAGTTCTGGTTGTTCACCCTCCTGCCTGACTGTGCTGAACCACTTCTCAGCAACATCCTTCACCTTTTAACAAATGTACTGGTGAAAGGTGATGTCAATACTGGTTAACTTGCTGCACTGTAATCAATGCTCTAAATGTCTTTCTTCACTTAGATGAAAACTGGTCACTGAGATTGATGAATGGGGGAAGTCGGTGTGATGGGCGAGTGGAGATTTACTACAACCACAGCTGGGGCAGAGTGCAGGACAGCCTTTGGGAACTGAATGACGCTAATGTGACCTGTAGACAGCTGGGCTGCGGCGAATCGGTAACCGCCTATAACAATTCAAAGTATGGAGAGGGTGAAGGGCCTATGTGGGTGAATGATGTCCGGTGTGAAGGAAACGAATCGCATCTTCGGAAGTGCAGCACATTCACATTGAACCTGCATCGCAGTGACAGCAACGGCGTAGGCGTTCTATGTCCAGGTGATTAAACAGGTCACTTTTCCAGAAACGTTGAAGGAAAGATGTAACCTTGGTTAGACTGGACAACATAATTCACTTCTTCCTGGGAAGAACGTAGATGTGGTATTTGACACTGACGCCGAGATGCAGAGCAGGAAGTCACGGGGTGGAAGGGTGGGGGAGGGGGGTTGTACTAATTTGACACCTTGAACAATTTTGCTCATGTCTGGGTAATTTTTAGCGGTAAATTGGGACCAACACAAATAAAATTAGTATCGGCAATAGGGACTAATGTATTGATTAGAAGTGTGGGTTTCAACAGTACCACGAAAGGAAAGAGGGTGAGATGTTTAAAACTGCAATTCCAATCCTGTATCCCTGTCAAGAACACCATGATCATTAAAGAAAGGTTGTAAAAAGGTTTGCTGCAAAAAAGTTTCAGCCGTGAAGGAAATTGAAACACTTAAGTGGATTCACAGGCGCTGGTTATCATGAACGCTGGGGCTGGTGGGGTTGACTCTGTTGGAGCGGCATTGGGGATGGAGATCACTGATGCCTTTGAAAATGACCATGATATTTTGAAGCTTTAGTTTTATTGACTGAAGAGAGTCCAATGAAGGTCAGCGAGTGAGGACTTGTACTGGTGTCGGAGGGGAGCGGGTGGAATAAATGTCCGGGGCCTGATGGCATTTATCCCAGGCTGCTGAGGGAGGCGCGAGTTGAAATTGCAGGGCCTCTGACGCAAATCTTTGTCTCTTCTTCGGAGACAGGTGAGGTCCCAGAGGACTGGAGAATAGCTAATGTTGTACCTTTGTTTAAAAAGGGGAGTAGGCATAACCCTGGAAATTATAGGCTGGTGAGTTTGACGTCAGTAGTAGGGAAGCTGTTGGAGGGGATTCTTAGAAATAGGATGTATAGACACTTAGAGCGTTGCGATCTCATTAGGGATACGCAGCATGGCTTTGTTAAAGGGAGGTCGTGCCTTACGAATCTGATAGAATTATTTGAGGAGGTGACGAAAACGGTCGACGAAGGGCGAGCCGTTAATGTCGTCTATATGGATTTCAGTAAGGCGTTTGACAAAGTTCCTCATGGGAAGTTAGTTGAAAAGATCAAGGCTAATGGGATGCAAGGACAGGTAGCTAGATAGATAAGTAATTGGCTTAGTAATAGGAGACAGAGGGTAATAGTGGAAGGGTTTTTTTCTAGCTAGAGGTCTGTCACTAGTGGTATACTGCAGGGCTCAGTACTGGGACCTCTTCTATTTGTAATATATGTAAGTGATTTGGAAGAGGAAATAAGTGGAGTGATCAGCAACTTTGCAGATGATACAAAGATGTCTCTTGCGGATACTGAGGAGCATTGTCAGCCGATACAACAGGACATACATAGACTGGTAGCTTGGGCAGATGGAGTGCTAGGCTGATAAATGTGGGGTGATGCACTTAGGGGCAAAGAATGTAGGAATTGAAAGGTTGAACGCACTGGGGTTGTTTTCCCTTGAAAGACGTCGGCTGAGAGGGGATCTATTAGAGGCATATAAGATTATGACGGGTATAGATAGAATAAATGGTGGTAAGCTTTTTCCACTATTAGAATCGGATAGAACGAGGGGTCACGGCCTTAGGGTGAGGGGGGCTATGTATAAGACGAATATTAGAGGGCATTTTTTCACACAAAGGGTAGTGGGGGTGTGGAATGCGCTACCGAGTGGGGTGGTGGGAGCAGGCACGCTAGGGTTGTTTAAGGGTCTCTTGGACAGCCACATGAGCGGTCTGCAGATAGAGGGATATAGGAGGACTGTTTAAATACTTTAATTGTTTCCACAGGCTATTCGGTCCACCTTGTTGACCAACAAGGTGCATGCATTCGGCAGGTCGTGCGAGGGCTGCTCCTGGATGTTACTTCAGGAGTGGCCTAGTGCTTCATGTCGTTAGTGTATGCTTAAACTGGACCATCAGATGGGCAACATGACAGCTCAGAGACTATCGCTGTTGCTGTGCAGACACACAGATTTGGGCCTGTGTCTGCGGGAGTTTGCGCGTTCTCCCCGTGGTTGCGTGGGTTTTCTCCGGGTGCTCCGGTTTCCTCCCACATCCCAAAAATGTGCTCTTAGGCTGATTGGGTAACAAATTGTCCCTATATTGGTCTCTATATGTCATTAAGACGTTAGGACGGCGGCGCGGGCTCGTTGGGCCGAAGGGCCTGTTTCCCGTGCTGTGTTGTTCTTTGTTCTTTGTTGTTGTTCTTTGGGGGAGGCCTATGATAAAGGGTAGACCTGTTAAAAGTATAGAAACGCATACAGACCTGGGGGTGCAGATGCACCAGTCTTTGAAGATGGCAGAGCAGGTGGAGAAGGTTGTGAAGAAAGCATATGATATGCAAACGTTTCTGGGAAGGGATATAGAGTACAAGAGCTGGCCTCTAATGTTTCAGTTGTATAAAACGTTGGTTACACCTCATTTGGAATACTGTGTCTAGTTCTGGTCGCCTTACTACAGCAAGGACGTGGAGAGAGTGCAGAGGAGGTTTACCAGGATGCTGCCTGGTATGGAAGGTCTGAGTTACAAGGAGAGGTTAGGCAAATTGGGACTGTTTTCGTTAGAAAGACGTAGACGTAGAGGAGATCTAATAGAGGTGTACAAGATTAAGGGGTACAGATAGAGTAAACAGAGTTCAGCTTTTTCTTAGGATGGGCTCAAATAGCACGAGGGTTCACGGGCTTAGGGTGGGGAGGTACGTTACAATTTGGATGCTAGAGGGAGATTTTTCACACAGAGGGTGGTGGGGGTATGGAATGCGCTGCCAAGTAAAGTGGTGGAGGCAGGCACTCTGGAGTTATTCAAGAAATACTTAGATTAGCATATGAACAGAATGGGAATGGAGGGATATAGAAAACTGATATAAAATATGCATCATGAGCCTTGGGAGTCCCTGGGAAGTATGTAAATAGATAATGATATTGATGTACTTGCTTTTATCCTACAGGTGCTTTGGTACACCTTGTTGTCTAACAAGGGGTATACACGCGATGGGTCGTGAGAGGGCTGCTCTTGGATTTTTTTCGAGAGTATCCTAGTCCTTCACGTCATTAGTGTACGCTTGACCTGGACGATTTGATGGGCAACATGACAGCTCAGTGACTATCGCTGTGCTGTGCAGATAAAATGGATTTGGGCCTGTGTCTGTGGGAGTTTCTGCATTCTCCCTGTGCTTGCGTGGGTTTTCTCCAGGTGCGCCGGTTTCCTCCCACATCCCAAAGATGTGCCCTTAGGCTAATTGGCAAAACAAGTTCTCCCTAAATTGTCTCAAATTTGGTTTTTAATCCATAGATCTATAAACATAGACAGGGATCACAGGTAGAGGTGGGAACATCTGTCTGGCGGCACGCCGGGCTCGTTGGGCCGAAGGGCCTGTTTCCCGTGCTGTTTTGTTCTTTGTTCTTATTGCTGTGCTGTGCTGATACATGGATTTGGGCCTTTGTCCGTGGGAGTTTGTGCATTCTCCCCGTGCTTGCGTGGGTTTTTTCCAGGTGCGCCAGTTTCCTCCCACATCCCAAAGATGTGCTCTTAGGCTGATTGGCAGAACAAATTCTCCCTAAATTGTCTCAAGTTTGGTTCTAATGCATAGATCTATATACATAGACAGGAATTACAGGGATCATGGGTAGAAGTGGCAACATCGGGGTAGAGGCGCGCGCTCGCTGGGCCGAAGGGCCTGTTTCCCGTTCTATTTTGTTATTTTTTCTTTGTTCTTGGAAGTGAAGTCGGGTTTGTACGAGCAATGAGTCGCTGTTGCTGAATTGGAAGCTGCACGATTATTTAAAAATGCTTTGATTGCATTCACGTTTTTGGATGAGGCAGTCAGTAGAATATTTTTGCAGTTGGGTTTATTGAGTAAACAACGGACTTCTGGAGATTTTAGCAACAATTTCCAGGATAGGTCACTGTCTGAAATGTTAAGTCTACTTCGCTGTTCTTTGGTTCTGCGAAGCTATTTGATATTTGCAGCATTTTATGTGCAGCGAGAAACAGAACATAAAATGCCTGTATAAAACATTGTCTGTGGATCAACTCATTAGCAGAATTATCCTATTATGTTACAGCAAAGTATACCGGAGAGAATGGATAAGATATAATACTTAAAACGTTAGAGAAGGTCTGAGGAATATATGCGTACTTAATTTTTTTTTGTGTAAGATGAAACAGGTGCTCTACTGTATATATAATACCTGTATATATAATACTTATTTACCTATCATTTAGATCGACATTATCCAATAGTTTCAATTTAGCAGTGAGGTTAATAAGTTGAAAGTATAATATGACACTGTGTATTTTCTATTAGAACCTAAGCAATTAAAGCTCTCTGATGGTGAAACTCTTCGTGCTGGGCGATTGGAGATCTATTACAATGGGACCTGGGGCTCAGTTTGTGATGATTCCTGGGATCTGAAAGACGCTGATGTGGTTTGCGAACAGTTGGGTTGTGGAAAAGCATTGCGGCTTCTTCTTCCTGCTTCGACTGGACCAGACGCAGAGCCAATTTGGTTGGATGAGCTGCAATGTTTTGGGAATGAATCATTTCTCTGGGAATGTTCCCATGCATTGTAGGGTAAACACGACTGTAATCATAAAGAAGATGTGAACATCACGTGCTCTGGTAACGATTCCGTTTTCTGCAGTTATAACTGACACTTGATAAGTAAGATATATTTCTGAATTACGTGCAAACAGCGTTTTCGAAGATCAGTTGGTCAACAGCCCCCCCCCCCCCGTGTTATTTATTCTGGACCAAAATATTGTCAAATGAGT
Source organism: Sphyrna mokarran (assembly GCA_024679065.1). Lineage (NCBI taxonomy): Eukaryota > Metazoa > Chordata > Chondrichthyes > Carcharhiniformes > Carcharhinidae > Sphyrna > Sphyrna mokarran. The sequence goes on along the minus strand of JAGIQG010000017.1, from coordinate 57,161,919 downwards.
TGTCCACCCCGTTTTGATGTGTTCCCTTCTGTTTGTTTCTCGTTCATTTAGTACAGAAGTGCATCTTTAAACTTAAATATCAAATGTATCCAAAGATCTATTTACTACACTCTCTCCAAATAAAACAAAAAATGTTTCTCCTTGTCTCCATGAGATAAATATTTCGATCGAAATTCAATGCTGCGTATTCTTGATAATATCATTTGATTTCAACCTGTTTCCTTTTGTGACCGTTGCAAAATAACAGCGTAAACCATGAATTTAACTGACACAACACATATAATACCTGTCACTATGAATAACAATTGATCGTTAAATCAACTGGATATTTCATATCTCATCAACAGAACACAAAGAGTTGCGTTTGGTGCGGCATGATGGAGCAGTAATCTGTAAACAGTTAGATTGCGGCAGACTCATTTCCACCGACTATTTCTCTCGTTCATTCGGAGAAGGAGCCGGACCAATTTGGTTGGATGAGATGGAATGCCTTTCATACGAGTCGACCCTGTGGTAGTGCCAGGCAGACCCGTGGGGTCAACACAACTGTCATCATTGGGAAGATGCAGGTGTTGTTTGTTCAGGTAACACCATCAGTCATTCTGCTTACAGGTGTGATTTGAAATATTGATGTAACTCATAGAGTCAGCATGTTTGTCTTATCAACAGAGCGAGATATACCGAAACAAGAGGAGGAAAATTTCAACGGCTGTAAACCAGAATCAGGTATGTTCACAGCAACAAAAACAACAACAACAAAATCTCCAATTCGATTTGACCGTTGGGCATTGCTTTGCCCCTTGTACTAAGTCATGGCTAATAACTATTTTTTTGACCAATTTAGGGCAAAGTTTGCGCTTGGCTGGAGGTAACAACAACTGCTCCGGGAGCGTGGAGCTATTGTGTAATGGATCCTGGGGCACGGTGTGTCGACAAATGGCTCTGCTCTAATGGTCAGAGGAGGAGCTGTTTTTGGGCAGGGTAACAGTAATATCTGTCTGGATGAGGTGAAATGCACCCGAAGCGAATCCAATTTGTTTGACTGTCCTTTTTCATCATTAGCTCAAGCTGACTGTGATCAGAAGGAAGATGCCAGTGTGATTTGTTCCAGTAGGTGTCCCACTGAGTTGTGTGGGTTTGGGACAGTGTGACGCTGAGTAGGTCCTTTTTGTTATGTCCAGTGTTAATTTCTCTAATCGAATTCAATCCATTTTGAGATGCAATGTGATACTTCTTAAAATTAATTTCCACAACCATCGGTGCAAATTCTGCATCCCAGCACAGCCAATATTGGAGAATTGCAGGTTCAATGCTGGATGCACAGTGTCTGTCTGAGCTGGAAGCTTTAGTTTTGGATCCCAATGCTTCGGATCAACAAAATACTAAAATAAAATCCTGCAAAGTCCTTCCAAGCACATTGGCTAAAGTTGGCTCAGTTGCCCTTGTGATGGGGGCAGTGATATCATCACTTTATGAATGATCCAGATAAATAAGGAAAATCTTTCCCGACCCTGGTTCATTTCTGGCCACAGCAAATCGTGAGGTGTGAAATCAGTGCCAATCAGGAACTATATTTCTAATTGTAAATCTAGCAATATACTAACAGTCTCAATCACCCTGCAGCAGGACCTTCAACTGGCGTCAAGGGTCCATCTTCTGGTTTGTACCAAGCCATTTATGAAGAAATAGATAACATTAAGTGAGTGATCAGCAACTTTGCAGATGATACAATGATGGCTGGACTTGCGGATAGTCAAGAGCATTGTCAGGCGATGAGGCAGGACATAGATAGGCTGTTAGCTTGGGAAGACAGATGGCAGATGGAATTCAATCATGACAAATGTGAGGTGATGCATTTCGGGTGAAAGAATGTAGGAGGCAGGTATATGCTAAAGGGTAGACCTATTAACAATATAGAAACGCAGAGGGACCTGGGGGTGCAGGTGAACAAGTCTCTGAAGGTGACAGAGCAAGTGGAGAAGGTTGTGAAGAAAGCATATCGTATGTTAGCCTTTATAGGAAGGGGTATAGAGTACAAGAGCTGGCCTTTAATGTTGCAGTTGTATAAAACGTTGGTTACACCTCATTTGGAATACTGCGTCCAGTTCTCGTCGCTCTACTACCGGAAGGACGTGGAGACTCTGGAGAGAGTGCAGAGGAGGTTTACCAGGATGCTACCTGGTATGGAAGGTCTGAGTTACGATGAGAGATTAGGCAAATCGGGCCTGTTTTCCTTAGAAAGACGTAGACTTAGAGCAGATCTAATAGAGGTGTACAAGATTATGAGATGTTTAGATAGAGTAAACAGGGTTCCTAGGATGGACTCTAATAGCACAAGAGGTCACGGGCTCAGGGTGAGGGGGGTAAGGTATACTTTGCATGCTAGAGGCAGTTTTTTTCACACAGAGGGTGGTGAGGGTATGGAATGCACTGCCAAGTAAAGTGGTGGAGGCAGGTACTCTGTAGTTATTCAAGAAATACTTAGACGGGCACATGAACAGAATGGGAAAGGAGGGGTATAGAATATTGATTTAAAATAGGGATCATGAGCCTTGGGAGTCCCTGGGAAGTGTGTAAATAGATGATGATATTGATGTACTTGTTTTTATCCTACAGGTGCTTTGGTCCACCTTGTTGTCTAACGAGGGGCATACACGCGATGGGTCGTGAGAGGACTGCTCTTGGATTTTTTTTTTCGAGAGTATCCTAGTGTTTCACGTCGTTAGTGTATGCTTGACCTGGACCATTTGATGGGCAACACGACAGCTCAGTGACTATCGCTGTGCTGTGCAGATACATGGATTTGGGCCTGTGTCTGTGGGAGTTTGCGCATTCTCCCCGTGCTTGCGTGGGTTTTCTCCAGGCACTCCGGTTTCCTCCCACATCCCAAAGATGTGCTCTTAGGCTAATTGGCAAAACAAATTCTCCCTAAATTGTCTCAAATTTGATTTTTAATCCATAGATCTATAAACATAGACAGGGATCACGGGTAGGGGTGGGAACATCGGGGTGGCGGCGCGGGCTCGTTGGGCCGAAAGGCCTGTTTCCCGTGCTGTTTTGTTCTTTATTCCGCCTGGCAAGGTTTCCACGTAGTCCCGTGCTTCAGGTTCGTATTTTAATTCCATTTCAAACCCAAGCTACACTGAAAACAGCAACTTCAGGTTTCCCTCCCTTACCGCCAGTACTCTGATTGGTTAATAACACCATTTTCTCATCCTTCAAATAAAAAGGAGAAATGTCACAAAACCTCAGATGGCTTTAGAGGATTAACGGATTAGATTAGATTTTCAACCTCTGTTCCTGCTGAAGAGGGTTTTATGCCACCTGTGTAAAAACAGCGAGCAGAATATTTGTTTACAAATTCCAAATGAATTATTGCTTTTATCCATCAAGGTTCAGACCTAAAACACAATGGTACACTGTTTGATTGAACATAAATCAATCCATAATATTACTGCTGATACCGAATTACAGGAGTAGTGTTGTCTGGGGAAATGCCTGGAGTACAATCTGGGGTAAATACTTCTAAAAAAAAAGATTACAGCTGGTTGTCTACACAAATAGCTATCGCGCATGTTTATGATTTATTGCAGTAACTTAAGATTTGCAGTCACGTTTTAACAATGCTAGTAAAAATTGGTGGTCAGACAAGTGCTGAACAAAACTACACAAAAACGTTAACATAATTGCTATAAAAGTCGTACCATGAAAAATGACAATCAACAAAATCAACAGATAAATTAAAACTCATTCTGAAAGAAGCACAATTCTACCTATTCCAGTGGAGTGAGTTTTAATTTATAGCGAGTTTTAATTTTACTTTAAAAAAATCAGTGAGTTTCAACTTATCACTGAAGCAAAAACAAACACAAAAGTTCATTTCTAAAGTAGAGAATTGAAAATAATTTTCAAGAATGTTAGCTGTATTGAGAATTGAGATTTATCGAGAATGGCTGAACAGAATGAAAATAATGCTCCTGTTTAGATTATTTATGCTCTTTTGTGTCTTGCCTGCGAACTTCATGACTTATTTTCACTACTGATGGATTTTTATTTCTGAAGATAAAGAACAGAGAAAAAATATGGCACTGGGAACGGATGCTGTATCAGAAAACTCTGTCCAATGACCCAGCCGTAACAGATTTGTTCTTACATTATTTTCTGTTTACTGATATCTCATACTGGGACTGTTCAGAGCCAGAGTAACATCGTTAATCCATTCATAGTTGTCTCAATATGGTGGTGCTGGCTTTTCACCTTAAACCATTGCAGTCGGTCTGCTGACTGTTCTCCCAAATTGGTGCAACGATCAAATTTCAGGACATTGTAACAGTGACAATGAAGTTGTTGTGATATCACTTCGACTTTCTGAATCGTTTTCTGTCACCATAAAAACGTAATGAATCAATCACAAACAATTTGCCTAATAGCCAATTATTTTGTGTTAACCAGTTTACTCAAGCATTGACTCCTTCAATCAGTTTGAATATAACACCAGTCACAGTTTGGAAGACACGGATCCTGGATCAGAATATCCTGAAGTGGAATCCGCTATTCCGGGTAGGTCGAAATTAACATTCTACCATTTCCTTCCGAGCCTTCTCATCCTGTAATATCTGAAATAAATTTCAAAATTTCCAAACGTGTACACCATGCCTGACAGTGCCAAGTAGCTCAGATATTTCAGAATAATTTCAGATAGAATCCCTGAGTCTGAAACAAAGTATTATCGTCGTTTTAACGATTTTTTTTAAAGTTCCATATATTTTCCCGGAAGCCATTTTGGGCTGTGAAATGTGTGCGGGTTGGAGGGATTGGCGACTCACTAGAAAGGGGGTAAACTTGAACGAAAGTTGAAAATGCTACGACAAAATTTGACTCAATAACTCATCACCCTCAAACTCTTTTCACGTCATGAGAGATACGTTTTTTGTCCCGTAATTGTTGAGGTAATAAACATGTAAGGATATGATTCTAACTGTATTCATTACTAATTAATTTCAATGCAAATAATACTTTGACCTCTCAGCTCCTATTTTGACAGATTATGATGATGCTGAGACTGAAACTATTGACTCTCACATTAGATAATTGCTGTTGAACCGGAGCCCGGATGGTATTTTCACTTTAACAAGTTCCAACAGTGACTCGATCCTGTGGTTGAAATAAAATTTTATTTGTTCAGTTTCTTAGACAATCGATTGGGAACAGCCCATAATAAGTGGATAAGAAGTTAAAGCAGAAACAGGTTCTTCAACCTTTCGAACCTGGTCCGTCCTTCAGTGGATCTTGGCTGATCAGAAAATCATCATATTGACTCTCTTGCCCTCTCCCCGTATCCTCGATTCATTCACTAATCAATATTCTACCTATCTCAGTCTTAAATTTGTACAAGGACTCTACCTCCGTTGTTCTCTGTTGTGACGAGTTCCAAAAATTCACAGCTCACTGAGAGGAAAAAATAAAATCCTCTCAATCTTCGGTTGATGCCCATCTATTCTGAGACTATACGGTCTGGTGCTGGAACCCTAATAGTGAAACGATGCTCTCAACACTTACCCTGCCAAACCCCATAAGAATCCTGTGTTTCAGTCTCACCTCTCATTTTTCTGAACACCAAGGTGCATGGTGCCAAGTACGTTGTCGTTCCTCTTAAAAATATCCCTTCATGTTTGTGATCATCTTGACTGTTTTTTTTCTTTGAACTGTCCCTAATTAAATTGTGTTTCCATTAAATAAATGAAGATAAATGTACAGCATCCCCGTTGTGCGGTTTCCAGTATCCGGTAATGATTACCTGAGACCTCTCTATGCTGTCCTTCTATGATTCGTGTTTAAGTACCATCAATGTACTGTGTAATTTAACTTTCTACAGTTTCTTTTCAGGTAAATAGTTCAACATTATTTTGTTTTCTGTTCTGAGAATAATTTTTCATTTTATTCCCTGTGCCTTTTTTTTACTCACTCAGTTAACCTATCAATACATCTTTGTAAAATATTTGTAACCGTGGCAAAACTTGTCTTTCTACCAATTTTCGCAGTGTTTTAAATGTGACTCTAGTGCACTTGCTTCCTCCCCACAGCTATTAAAATATGTTCTAAAGAGGTTTGTCAAGCAGTATCCTTGTGGAACCCCAACGGTTACAGTTTGCCAAACTGAAAAAATAATCCCTATCACCAGTTGTTGTGTCCTGCCCATCAGCCAATTTTCTATCAAAAAAATATACTACCCCCAACACTATGGACTCATATGATATGAATTAACGTTTTGTGAGCTAAAACTAGAACTAGAGGGGCCGAAATCAGACTAATGAGTTGATCCTTTCAACCAGAAATGAGGAGGAATTTATTCAGCCAGAGAGTGACGAATCTGGGGAACTCCTTGCCACAGGAGGCTCTGTGGGCGAGATCATTGAGTGTCTTCAAGACAGAGATAGAAAGGTTCTTGATTAATAAAGAAATTGGGGGTTATGGGGAAATGCAGTAGAATGGGGATAAGAAAAACATCAGCCATGATTGAATGACAGAGCGGACTCGATGGGCCGAGTGCATTAATTCTGTTCCTAAGTCTTGTAGTCCTGTGGTCTTATGAGTTACTTTCACTGAAGACTTGTGGAAGTCCGAATGCAACACATTCACGGCGTTGCATTATAGAATCAGATTGACATATCTTTGGAATTTTTAATAAATTGTCAATTCGATTTTCCTTTTTTGAAGCCATATAGACTCTATTTGATGAGATTATGATTTTCCAAATGTGGCATTGTTACTTCCTCAAAAGGTAAGTTCAGCATTTCATCAAATGATAAATGGTGAATGTTGAGCTGTCTTTTTTTTTAATTGCTTAATTAATATACATTGTCCGTTTTCTATTTAATTCCTTATTGGTCGTAGCTTAATTTCTCTCTCTTTACTATCATTTTTCTCCTTCTTTCCGAATGCCTCCTATTTTGTCGAGTTATCAACGTTTTCTTAAGGCATTTTTTCTTCTTTTAAATCAATTATCTTCACTGCTATGATGAACCATGATTGATTTAGCCCTCTCTCAATATCTTTACTCATTATAGGAATACATTTGAGCAAAGAGTAGTGAATTTCCTCTTTAAATCCCTGCCACTGCTTGCATACTCTCTTCCCTGCTAATCTATACGTTCAGTTTTCTTCACCTAACTCTTTCCACATCTCATTTTAATTTATTTATTGAATTCAGATACCGTTGTGTTTGATCCAGATTCTCGCTATCAAACTTATTCTTCAATCAAATTATATTATGATCGCAGATTTCCAGGTGATCCTTTATTCTGTGGTCATTTATGAAAGCTGTCTCTTTAAATGTTACCAGGGAAAAGAGTGGCTGTTCCCTAATTGGCACCATGATACATCGTTCATTTATCAAAAACTTAATCTTACGCTAATTTTCCAGCACGTGGCCATTGTTTCATGCTGTACGCTATCCTCGTACCAATGTCTTCTTTCATTTACTGTTTTATATCTTCACCCTCATCATATTTTATCCAAGCCCAGATGCTCTCTCACAAAAGTTCTCATTCCAGGTTTTATTAACCTTGCTAGCCCTCCTCCATCTCTCCTGTCATTTTGAAAGGTCAAATCTCACTGAAAATTACGTTCACAGTTCTGATCTACTTTAACCATGTTTCCACAAAAGGTATTCGATCAAATCCAGTTCCCTTGATTTGTACAGCTAATTGGAAGTCTTTGTGCATTAAGATGCAACCCATTTTGCGTTGTCTTTTTGTCCTTTGTCATTTCTCTTGTGGCAAAGTTTGTCTCCTGTCTTTGATTATCCCATCACCGTTTTTGCATTTCACTGTTTTCTTTCTCGTTGTTGGTTCTCGTGTTTCTCCTTCTTATGGCATGCAGTCTGCATTCCCATCCACATGGCATACCATTTCATCCCTTCCTAAGCACACTTGTAAATATTAACAATAGGGCAGCGTTTCAAGTCCTGTCAGGGGAAAAAGAAAACGTTCAGTTTTTCCACGTCCCACTTCCCCTAGAAACTGCCCCAATGGCCCAGGAATCTGAAACCCGTCATACTTGTATCATTTTTCAACAAGGTCCTCAGCTGATACGTCCTGATACATGGACTCTGACAAACACGAGAATTAGTAGTAATCCTGAAAATACTACGTTTGAGATAATGCTTTTAAAATTATTTCCTCAATCCCCCTTTTTCTATTTTATTTAGATCTGATGATGTTCTTTGAACCCATTTGATAATGCTGATGTATATCATGACAAGTGGCTTTTCAGCACGTCCCCTGAATAATATCCTGCAACCGCTCTGAGACATCATTGATCCAAGCATCAGATGCACAACATACCAGCCATGAGTGTCCTTTCTGGCCAAATAAATGCCTTCCAATTTTCCTGACAATTTAATCTCCTACAGCTATTGCATTCCCACACTTTCTGTTTATTTCTGTTTCAGTGAAGCCAATTATGGTGACCTGACTTGGGATGTTACGCCCATCACAACTTCCCCAACAATATAAGTGTGTCTATTTTGCAGGCAAATGACCAGGGTGTGTTTCTGCTCTCAGAGCCCATCGAGTCTCTACCAACAACAGTCCCCTCCACCCTCACCTCACACTCTCGAGCCAAGCCCTAAACATTTTCCCTTCTAGACCGCTGATGCTAAGGGATGATATAGCACGGCCAATCAATCTAACCTGCAGATCTTTGGATCTTTGGAGTGTGGGAGAAAACTGGAGTACCAGCAGGAAATTCACACGGACATGGGGAGAATGCGCAACCTTGACATAATCGGGTTGCAGTTAATCCCAGGTCATAGGGCTGCGAGGCAGCAGTGCTAACTACTGAGACACCTTATTTTGTTTTTATTAATTAAAATTTCTAGATTACTGATGGAAATTTAGACTGAAATAAATCTGGAATTCCTTCAAACTCAGACTGAGACTCCTTGTTTCACGAAGTTGCAGACAAGGCCACACCGGGGGGGGGGGGGGGGGAACCTTCTTTTCTGGCCGTAAATTCAAGGCTTCTGAAACGAGATGATTTCAGCTTTCTAATTAACTAGCTCCAGCTGAGAGGCTGTGAAAACACGTTTTTAACCTGCATTAAAATTCACCCAATCAAAAGTGCAATGTTTAGTTGATTGCCAAATGAAGGAATAAACTTGACTTCAGGTGGAAATTTAGCATTTCAAGAATGCTATGAGGAAATCTCTGTCATTTCTGATGTTCTTCACGCACTCCTTGCTGAGGGTGCATTCTGAATTGATAATCATCATTAATTATTATTGCAATTTCCCGTATGTAGTATATGCGCTATGCTGTAAAGTCGATCAAAAAGAATGTGGCATTTGGTTTTAGTTCCCATCGTGAATACACAAAATTGTATCAAACAAAGCAACCAGTGTAAACTCAAAGTTCTCCAAAAAGCTAACACTACAGTGTACATTGGATCCGCATTGACTCCATTTTACCTGTTCCTTCCACTCCAGCCAAGAAGAGTAATGTTACCTGTGGCACAAACCGGTCTTTTATCATCCATTGAGCAGTGGTTATTCGTTTCCGAAATTTAAACAAAGACATTATTCTGTTAAACCCCATTTTTGTGACATTTGTTTCCAAAGCGAGTGTCACAGTTTAGGGATGTGACTTGTCCACGTGGTTCCTGCTTCATGATATCCTACAATATTTTCAGTGACGCATTGCATTGAAAGTATCGGAGAGAATGTGTAGTGCACTTTTGATAGAATTAACCAGTAAGTTAAATTAGAATAAAACAAACGAACAAAAAAAAAGTACCAGTGAAGTGTTGATCTAATTGTGAAAATTTTTGTAATTGTCACTCATTTTCTCTTTTATCTTTTCAGGTCAGAGTCATCAACACATTCTGAATGTGGCGTCCTCAGAATCACTGCATTACTTGAAAGGAGACACCTTTTATTTTTCCACAAATATCGTCTTGTGATTATGCTTTAACTCCAAATTTAAATATTGCTGTTTTTGCATCAATAGGGCATTACTTCATTCTGTGTCTTATTAATCCGCATTTCTCTCTTTGTTTTGCGTGAAAGAGTAAACGTTATTTTCAGTCAACAATGAAAAGCAACAAAGAATTTACATCGAGTATTGCACGGCCCATATTAAAGCTTTAAATCACATTGCATTGTAGAATGGAACCGTTATTATCATTCAAGATTTGATGCATATTTTTTGTCAAGAGCATTTGGACTCTATTTTGTAAACGCTTCCCTTCTTCTACTTTAAATAAAGCTCGGAAAGTGTTTGCTTCCGTTATATGTATCTATTGCACTCTAGATTGCCATGTAAGCAGGGCAGAGGATCCACTTCATTTCCCCAGCAACTAAAGAAAATACGATGCCATTTTCCAGCATTGGTCCTAACACTTGGGATCATTGATTATGCTGAGAAATGTGAAGATGCTGGTCAGATTTCCATGTCTCCTTTTCAATTTAATTCCACAAAATTTATATCCAGTGATCTATTGGTGTTGATTTATTCCAGAAACCCCCGTGCTCTATCGCCAGGCAATTGTGACTATTCTCCGGCGGGTATGGCCATTCGCTGAGACCATCATTTTACACATGAACAAATACAGGAAATGGTGTTAAAATTAAACAATTCAGCTAAAGATTTCTGAGAGGACAGAAGGGGGAATGTTTAAATATAGGCCTACTTCCCCAATGCTGTTTCCTGCCTGTTAACTTGTTGTATTCTGCTGTATCAGGTTCATAACTATTATCCATATAGTTGATGAAAAGGGAGCTGCAAATTGTTGGTCTGTAACAACTTGCAACGCGTGGAAACAAATCACTAACTGGTTGGCATTACAAACTATCTCCTCCCATATCATGCAGGAAACCTGAAACAATCCATCCTGAAAATCTACTATTCTGGATATTATTCGGAGCTGCATAACGAATGCCACAAACTTCATTATCTACCAAACATGTGTAATCCTTTCCCTAATTTGTCCCAATTTTCGCAGCAATTTTCAGAAAGCATAGCATCATCCTTGAAAAAAGTGGATGTTTGACGATCAAACAGCCGACGATCAAATTGCATATTAATTTACCACTCATGCCGCCCCATTGCCTGCAGTGCACAGTGTTTGAAAGATGCATTGCAGCAAAGCAACGTGGGAACTTTGATAGCACCATCCAATCCGCAAACTCTACCAGCTAGGTGGGCAAGATGGCAAAGACACAAGAACATCTGAGCAAATTACCATTCCTCACAGCCACTCACCATCTTGACGTGGAAAAATTTCTCATTCTTCCACTGCTCCTCTGTCAAAGTCGTGGAACAGCTCCCTTGCAGAATCTGGACAATACGAACTGAACTGTTTCAATAAAGCAGTTCATAACACATTTTCAAGGGCAGTTAGCGATTTCGAATGTATGTCATCTGATTCAAAAATATCATAACATGAAAAAAAAATCTAACCATCACATTGCAGGCTGATGCTTTATTTCAAATTCTGCTAAAGTCACTATTTATGTTTTTTTTTACAAGGACAATTATTTTTGCTCGCAACTCATCTATCTTCCAGAATGACTGACTTTTTTCAACATTTCCAATAGCAAAGGTTTAGGGATGTCTGATTCATAGTGGGTATCCAGATTCCTGCTGCTCTGTCGAACCAGAACATTACAACACTCTTTATATCACCATTCGTTCAAAGTCGACTGGTCAAAATCACAAAATTCAAATCTAACAGCAACATGGATCAATTAGTAGCTGAGAGTAGACTGCGTATTTAAAAGGAAATACGTCACTATCTTCCCAAGGACAAAGTTGACGCCTAATAACTGCTCAATCTTCCAATTAACCTCGCATTTCAGGAAATATTAATCATAATAATGTTAGCAATACTATTGTCATCATTGTTGTCACCGTCACCATCACCAACATTATTCATTTTATGAGGGTATCAGGTAGCACAGTGGTTAATATTGCTGACTCAGGAATCAAACTCAGTTTCACTCTGGGATAAATAAGTAGAGTTTGTATGTTCTCCCAATGTCTGTGGGGGTTACCTGCCAGTGCGCCGGTTTCATCCTGCACGACGCAGGTGTGCATGCTAGGTTGAGTAGCCAATCTAAATTGTCCCTTAGTGTCAGGCAATCTGGCAGGGTAAATATATGGATTTCTGGTTATAAAGACTGGCTGAGATTGGTCTCGGTGCAAGTGTGATGGATTGAATGGCCTCTTTCTGCACTGTGGGGATTCTATGATTATCGTTATAATATTACTGCTTCTATTGTCACTATTAATTATTCAAATGGGCGATTTGTAGCTATTACCTTTGTTCTGGCAAATGTTTCTTCCGTGTTAGTGCCTTAGAATTTTCATCCTTTCTCATCAGCTAATAACCAACTTCACTGTGGTCCACAGCGACCTCGGTCACAAGTCACCGTGTTCTAAAGTCGCATCCAGATCCATTGTCCCCGCTATCAGTACCGTGCAAGTGACCCACTTATCCCCTCTTTCTGGCACACATTCACATTAAAGAAAGACGCAATTGTCATTAGCTTCAACTTCATATCAATAGCAGGAATATCTGTGTGTGGCTAAAGCTTTCAGTGTTTAGAAATCTGCTTCTCCCCAGTAGTCAATGTTTGCTTCTGCTTACATTGACACCCAATGTATTTTCATGGACAGCATTCCATGAAAGTGTCTTAGAGATAAAATCTTCTATTTGCTGTGAATCTTTAAATATTCAGGACAGCAAAAAATGCTAACTGTAAACCAGTGATTTCCTAGTTTTCTTCTTGTTTTGAGCACCGCATTTACCCATCACAGAGAAGAAAAGAAAGAAGATGACCTACACTATAGCAGACAGACACAAAGATAGCCTCAATAAATGCAGCAACCCGCCACCATCTAAAGTCGGCAGACAGAAATGTAATGTGCTCCGGTTTTCTGGTCATGTGCTGCTTGAGGCAGGGTGCATGTGCTGGAGCGAGTGTAGGTGGAGTGCGCGGTGTCTGATGCTTAACGAAGTTATCCTGTGCCCTTCACAGCCAGAGTCTTTATACTGAAGTACAGCTGACATTCACCTTTGGCCTTCGATGTTTTTTGTTACCCATTCTGGCCCCTTACCTCTACTTATTCTCCAGATGCAATTGCCCACAGTTATAGAACATAGAACATAGAACATTACAGCACAGAACAGGCCCTTCAGCCTTCGATGTTGCGCCGACCAATATAAAAAGCAATGCCCCTCCAAACTAAACCATTCCCTTCTCTTCCATATCCTTATCAACTAACCTCTTAAACGCCACCAAACTTGGCGCATCTACAACTGCTGCAGGCAGGGCATTCCACTCCCGAACCACCCTTTGGGTAAGAACCTACCTCTGATATCCGTCCTATAACTATCACCCCTTAATTTAAAGCTGTGTCCCCTCGTGCTAGCTTTCTCCATCCTAGGAAAAAGGCTATCCACTGTCCACCCTATCTAAACCTCTAATCATCTTATATGTTTCGATTAGGTCCCCTCTCAGCCGCCTCCTTTCTAACAAAAACAACCTCAAATCCCTCAGCCTCTCTTCATAAGACCTGCCCTCCATACCAGGCAACATCCTGGTAAACCTCCTCTGTACCCTCTCCAATGCCTCCACATCTTTCTTATAATGCGGGGACCAGACCTGCACACAATACTCCAAGTGCGGCCGCACTAGAGTTTTGTACAGTTGCAACATGACGTTGCGGCTCCGAAATTCAATCCCCCTACCAATAAAAGCCAAGACTCCATATGCCTTCCTAACAACCTTCTAGACTTGACTGCCTACTTTCAGGGATCTATGCACATACACACCAAGATCCCTCTGTTCATCTAGACTACTAAGAATCCTACCATTTGCCCTATACTCTACACATTATTATTTCTGCCATAGTGCATTACCTCACACTTTTCCACATTAAACTCCATTTGCCACCTCTCGGCCCAGCTCTGCAACTTGTCAAGTCTCTCTGCAAACTATAACACCCCTCTTCACTATCTACCACTCCACCGACTTTAGTGTCATCTGCAAATTTACTAATCCATCTTTCAATACCCTCATCCAGATCATTTATAAAAATTACAAACAGCAGGGCCCCCAAAACAGACCCCTGAGGCACACCACTCGTCACCGAACTCCACGATGAATATCTCCCATCAACCACCACCCTCTGTCGTCTATCTGCTAGCCAATTCCTAACCCAATTAGCTAAATCACCCTCTATCCCATACATCTGCATTTTCTGCAGAAGTCTTCCATGGGCCACCTTATCAAACGCCTTACTAAAGTCCATATATACCACATCAACCACCTTACCCCCATCCACCTCTTTGGTCACTTTTTCAAAAACTCAATGAGGTTAGTAAGGCACGACCTACCCTTCACAAAACCATGCTGACTATCCCCAATCAATTCATTTCTCTCTACATAACTATAAATCCTATCCCTAATAATTCTCTCCAATACTTTGCCCACAACAGAAGTAAGACTCACTGGCTTATAATTCCCTGGAAGGTCTCTCTTCCCCTTCTTAAACAATGGGACCACATTCGCTATCCTCCAGTCCTCCGAACCACACCCGTAACCAACGAGGACCTGAAGATCAGAGCCAGAGGCTCTGCAATCTCCTCTCTTGCCTCCCAGAGAATCCTAGGGTAAATCCCGTCCGGCCCAGGGGACTTATCCAACTTGAAACCCTCAAGAATATCTAGCACATCCTCCCTATCTACTTCGATACCTTCCAGCTTGCTACCCTGCACCTCAGTGTTCTCCATAACTACATTTACATCACCCTCCGTGAATACCGAAGAGAAATATTTATTCAGTACCTCTCCAATCTCTTCAGGCTCCACGCACAACTTCCCACTGCTTTCTATGACTGGCCCTAATCTTGCCCTAACCAATCTTCTATTCTTAACATATCTAAAGAAAGCTTTAGGATTCTCCTTAATCCTATCAGCCAAAGTCTTCTCGTGTCCTCTCTTAGCTCTCCTCAATTCAGTTAGAGAACTCAATGCAGTTAGAGAACTGCATAATAGTAAATGTAGTTTCTTCGTGTAAACGTTTACGTTAAAGTCCTGGTGAGCATTCAAATATAATTAATCTCAATATATCATGCAGAAATATCCACCATTGGCATTGGAATACACAATTAAAAAATTAACATGCATCATCGGAAGAGGGTTGTTGAGGTTTCGGTAACAGTGTTGAAGGGAGAGGAGTAGCATCAGAATTCTTCTCGTGTCGTCTTAGAAAGACGTAGATTTAGGGGAGATCTAAAAGAGGTGTACAAGATTATGAGAGGTATAGATAGAGTAAACAGGGTTAAACTTTTTCCTAGGATGGACTCGAATAGCACGAGGGGTCACGGGCTTAGGGTGAGGTGGGTAAGGCATAATTTGGATGCTAGAGGGAGTTTTTTCACACAGAGGGTGGTGGGGGTATGGAATGCGCTGCCAAGTAAAGTGGTGGAGGCAGGTACTTTTTTTTTTAGAGCAACGCAGCACGGGAACAGGCCCTTCGGCCCAACGAGCCCGCGCCGCCGTCATAACTATATAGTAACAATTCCATTATCCTATTATAGATTTAGGTTATTCCTAATATGGAAGACTCTCACTATAGGGACAATTTGTTTCCCAATCAGCCTAAGAGCGAATTTTTGGGTTGTGGGAGGAAACCGGAGCGCCCGGAGAAAACCCACGCAACCACGGGGAGAACGCGCAAACTCCCACAGAAGCCGGCCCAATTCCAAGTGTCTGCACAGCCACATCGATAGTCTCTGAGCTGTCATGGTGCCCTTCAGATGGTCCACATAAAGCACTCATTTACGACATGAAGTACCAGGCAACCCATGAATCAACATCCAAGAGCTGTACTCGCACCACCTGCCGAATGCATGCTCATTGTTGGTCAAGTATGGACCGAATTACCTGTGGAAAAAAAGCCGTAGTTAAACAGTCCTACTATATCCCTCTATCTGCGTACCGCTCATGTGGCTGTCCAAGAGACCCTTAAACAGCCCCAGCGTGCCTGCTCCCACCACCTTACTCGGCAGTGCATTCCACACCCCCACTACCCTTTGTGTGAAAAACTGCCCTCTAATATTCGTCTTATACATAGCCCCCCTCACCCTATGGCCATGACCCCTCGTCCTATCCATTTCTGAAGGTGGAAAAAGTTTACCTCCATTTACTCTATCTATACCCCTTATAATCTTATACACCTCTATGAGATCCCCTCTAAGCCGACGTCTTTCAAGGGAAAACAATCCCAGTCTATTTAATCGTTCCTCATAAGACAGTCCTTCCATACCAGGCAGCATCTGGTATGTATACCAAATATACTCTGGAGTTATTTAAGAAATACTTAGATGGGCATATGAACAGAATGGGAATGGAGAGGTATAGAAAACTGATTTAAAATAGGGATCATGAGCCTTGGGAGTCACTGCGAAGTGTGTAAATAGATGATGATATTGATGTACTTGTTTTTATCCCACAGGTGCTTTGGTCCACCTTGTTGTGTACCGAGGGGTATACACGCGATGGGTCGTGAGAGGACTGCTCTTGGATTTTTTCGAGAGTATCCTCGTGCTTCACGTCGTTAGTGTACGCTTGAAATGGACCATTTGATGGGTAACACGACAGCTCAGTGACTATCGCTGTGCTGTGCAGATACATGGATTTGAGTCTGTGTCTGTGGGAGTTTGCACATTCTCCCCGTGCTTGTGTGGGTTTTCTCCGGGTGCTCCGGTTTCCTCCCACATCCCAAAGATGTGCTCTTAGGCTAATTGGCAAAACAATTTCTCCCTAAATTGGCTCGAATTTGTTTTTTTTAATCCATAGATCTATAAACACGGACAGGGGTCACGGGTAGAGGTGGAAACATCGAGGTGGCGGCGCGGGCTCGTTAGGCCGAGGGGCCTGTTTCCCGTGCTGTTTTGTTCTTTGTTCTTTGTAATTGGTTGTCTCATAGAAGACAGGGAGTTGTGGTGGATGGAAATTTTCCAGAGTGGAGAACAGTTACCAGCGGTGTACTACAGGAATCAGTGCTGGGTCCTGTGCTATTTGTGCCTTTTTATCAATGACTAGGAAGAGGGGGATGAAGGGTGGGTCAGTTAATTTGCTGATGACACCAAGATTCGAGGAGTAGTGGATGAGACGGAAGTCTGTTGTAGGTTGCAAAGAGACGTTGATAGGGTGCAGAGCTGTGCCGAAAATTGGTCAATGGAGTTTAACTCCGAGAAGTGTGGCGTGATTCATTTTGGTTGGACAAATTTGAATGTGGACTATAGGGACAATGATGTAGAGATGCCGGCGTTGGACTGGGGTAGTAAGAACTCAGTAAGAATCTAGCAACACCAATTTTAAATCCAACCGATTTATTTGACAGTAAATTTGCGAGCTTTCGATCTTTGTCTTCGTCAGGCAAGTGCAGTGTTCTGGTCTGCAATAGCACACATCAGCACAGACAGTCACAGATTGCTGATCAGAATGCGAATCCTTATATCTAACCTGCTATTCAAGTGTTAAAGTGGCTAACAATGTGTGTGAAGGGATTCCCGAGCATTGGTTAGAGAATTGTGTATTTTCTGCAGACAGCACAGTAAGTGAGGTTTTTTGCTACCCCAGGCAAGTCACGGGGGTTACAGATAGTGTGACACGAAGCCAAGATCCCTGTTAAGACCGTCATCATGTGTGCGGAACTTGGCTATCAATCTCTTCTCAGCGACTCTGCGCTGTCGTGTGTCATGAAGGCCCCCTTGAAGAACATTTACCCGAAGGTTGGAGGCCGAATGCCCGTGACTGCTGAAGTGTTCGCCGACAGGAAGGGAACTATTTTGCCTGGTGATTGTTGAGCGACGCTCATTCATCCACTTCATTCACTTCAGCAGGTAGATTGCTGAGGCATATTTAGCAGTAAGGATAATAGAAGGGTTTGGGATGCCAGTCAGATTGCTGAGAAGTAGTAAATAACGATGATTACCATCAAATTTGGGAGAACACAGAGAGATGGGAGAAAGGCAATAGCAGTGAGAGTGACAAGAGGAACTGGCAGGTCACAGACAGAATGGCGAAACGTTATAATGAGTGAGGATAGAGCTAAGATTCTGGAAGGCAGGCAGTTTCATTTAACGTAACAAAGAATGAGGATAACAGGAGGATTTGTCAGGATTGCAAATATTGGGAATATATTCAGGATTTCTGTGGACACGGACTGATTGGATATCAGTAAGCTTTACTGATTGGATATCACTGAGCAGTGAGGATATCAGTAAGCTTTTGGAGTATAGGGATCCGTGTGAAAATGTAGTAAACAATGTGGACAACAGTCGGTTTCAGGGGAATCAGGAGGGATGGTGAAATGTGGTAAACATTGTGGGTAATAGCAATGTTTCGGAGAACATGCATGGCTTGGTGAAATGTTGGAAAGAGTGTGGTAGAGGCAGGATTTAGTAAGCTAATGAGAGATTGTGAAGGCAACAACGGATTTGGGAGAAGCAGAAATGGATGAAATGTGCTAAACTGCAAGGGTAGTGGAGGATTTGTGTGTTCGTGGTAGCACTGGAATAAAGCATGGTGCTGTATTGAGTTGTAGGGGAAATGCAGTTGTGTGTGGCGATCCAGAGTACAAAATTGAGAGAAAAGAATCAAACCGTGTATCTAACTGTCATAATCTTTATTTAATGGTCTAAAAATGGGAGCTGCTATGAAATAGATTTCAAGACATATGACAATAATAAGGACCTCATTTTGGTAGCTGCTCCACAATGTAATATGAAATAAGAGCTTTAATACAAACAGTACAATACAGGATATACATTCCATTCTGCTTCTCATTGAAAAGAATGCAGACTCACGCAAACTGAGAAGAAAATGCAAATTCATAAAATGCAAATCAGTCGGATGACCGACTGAATCAGAAAATACAATACCGATATCTGGAGTTGAAGCATATTCCACACAGTGATATTTGTGGAAACGTTAAGGGGTCTCTCCTTTGATGTAATGCAGAATCATATATCTGGAGTCATATATCACCACATCCTGGATTTGTTGATACCTATTAGCTGAAATTGTAAAAGAAATAATGATAAATGCAACAAATCCCACAATCAGCTAAAAACATCACATGTCCTTGTATTCTTTTTACAATATTCCAGTTCAACCGGCTGTTTATTTCTCTCTAAAACACACTGCACCTTCTCTCTGATGCTTTCACTGAAATTCACCACTGGAAACGCTGCAGGTTTTGGATCTTGCTGGATGGTAGGGAAATGATAAGGAGATTTTTAGACAACTACATAAGCAGAGGTAGCTATTGGGCAATTTTAGGACGATGTGGAACTTCCTGCGGCATGAGAGATGATGAGACTGCACTCATTTCCTCTGAGTCCTCAAGAGACAAAACTCCAAGTTCAGTGAAATTAAAATCCCGCTCATTGATATCATGCTTTGACCACATTGTAGATCAAAATTTAAGAAAAGACACCTGATTTTTTTTTGTTTGTTTTCTTACATCCGTCTTGAATTACAGCACTTGGTAAACGGTTAGAAATGTAGTAGGTGTGGAGAAAGGAATGGCTGAGATAAGGACTAAGGGAAGGTCTGTGATAGACAGGGGGGTTTCAATGACAGAAAAGTTAATTTCCCCCCGAGGCAAAGGGAATGCAAATGGACAGGAAAAAAAAACAAAGGAACAGAAGCTGTGCCTAGAGCAAGGGGTTGCGGGTGGGAGGGGGTGGGGGTTGGGGGGCTGTTGACTGAAAGGAGGAGAAAGGAATCAAAGAAAAGGAAACAAAATAAATTCAGAGTTTACTTTCAAAAACTGTTGAACTGGATATTGAATCCAGAAAGCTGTAAAGAGTGTAGGATGTGCGTGAATGGGAGGATTCCCCCTGGAATTGCTCCGGAACTTTGTTAAAACAATCATCTGTAGATCCAGGAATGGATAGGGCTGGAGGAGGAGGCAGGGGTCACTCTGGCTAATCTGCTTTCGTCCTATCCGTGCCCAGCTCGATCTGATCTGTGCCGCCCAACACACTGCAGAATGTTTGGTAGACGCTGAAGATTAGAAATCTAACTAATGTGCCAAATCCTTCAGAGAGTCACATATGGTATGTGAACAAACTGAACTGGATTACACTGAATGAGAAGTCATCTAGTGTAACCCTCACAGGCTTCATGAATGAAGGACATTTTTTAAGAGGGATTGGGGATGGGGAGGCGGTGGATTAGATGCAGACTCCAGCCTGGTTGTTCCTCTAAACAGGAGCTGATACCTATCAGTGTGTATGTGTGTCTGTGTCCCAGGGTACAGTTCCCAGAGAACTGAAAATGCTGCATCTTTCTCTCTCTCTCTTTCTGCAGAACTGCTGCTTAAAGACACATTGACAACATTTATCTCACGGAAACATCACTCTCATTCGCTTCCTCCCCTCCCCCAATGAGTGCTTCTACTCTTAAAGAAGTCTAAACTGTTTTTTTTTGTAGCGCTGATCTGTAGTGACTCATTAACCATTAAACACAGGGCGCACACATTCAGACACCAAGACAGACAGCCACAGAGGTTGTTTTGGAAATGAGAAATTGAATTGTAAATGCAACAACACATAACTTGCAAAACATCGTTTGAGTTCAGGCAGCTTAAGCAAAAAAAATAATGAACTTTGCAAGAATCAGCAAAAGATGCAAATCTTTAGCAGGAGTTCTAAATGAACAGATTGGATAATCCACATTCAGGCCTGGTCTCTCCCTGCCTTGGCGAGGCTGCTAGTTACTTTAAACCCATTTTCCCTCAGCTCTCAGTTTTGGTGATTTGAAGGAAGAGCCTTGGGGTAAACTGTTTGCCTGCTGCTCAGTAACCCACCCACCAACCCTCTCTCTCTCTCTCTCACACACACACACACACACACGCGCGCGCACGCACACAAATACACACACACACACAAAACCACCTCTCTGAAACACACACAGAAACCCCCCCTCTCCTCCCCCCGACCCTCTCAGTGACAGGTTGCTGTTGGACTAGGCCATACCTGGAGTAGGTGCATGGGGGTTGATTATGGAAGCGTGGACAGTTTGTCTGACTCAGTAACGGTATGAAAAGGCTAGGGATCCATTGCCCTGCTCCCTATATGTGGATTGGTACCTATCAGAGTAACTTTGGCTTTGTGAATGTGTGTGTGTGCCTGCATTGATATTTGAAACCCCGTTTACCCAGCACAATGCCGGATCTCTCTCCCTCGATGGTATTCATGATGTAGAGATGCCGGCGTTGTACTGGGGTAAACACAGTAAGAAGTCTCACAACATCAGGTTAAAGTCCAACAAATTCATTTGATAGTAAACCCACAAGCTTTCGGTGTTTGCCCCTTCGCCGGATGAGTGGAGAGTTCTGATCTCAGACAGAGCATATAACAGCACCTACAGTTTACAGAATACTGATTCGAATGCGAGTCTTTGCAAAAAAAAACCTGCTATCCTGCTCTGAACCTGCCCTGTAAAATTCTCTCTCTCTCTCTGTCTTTCTCTCCCTGAAACTAATTTTTTGAAATTCAACTTGGCGTTTTCCTTCACATTTTATTGAAAGATCGGAATGTCTAGGAAGAAAAAGAGGGTTGGGGTGCCAGAATTGGCAAGAACATTGGCGAGAGAGAGGCAGAGAACTTTGACACTCCCCTTCCAAATATAAATTCTGGGGGAAAGAGAGGGAGAATTCCCAATCATTTGCTGCAGTGCCTACAATGCCTCAGTGATTAAAGTGCTTGAATTTACGCGACCCCGTTTCAACTTATTTTTTCCTTCGAAACACTTTGTGGCCCGTCAACAAGATTTTGTTTAAAAAATGTGTCCTCACTGTTGCTGTGCAAGCAAAAGCCACAGGCCCAGTTTGTACACAGGAAGTTCCCACAGCAGCAGCATCAATATGAACCTAGACCAGATGAGAGACAGTCCCTCCCGTCACACACTCACACTTTCTCCTGCTGTGAGTCCCCTCCCCCACTTACTATCCTGTGTGTGTGTGTGTGTGTGTGTGTGTGTGTGCATATATGTGTGTGTGTGTGTGTGTGTGTTTGTATGTGTGTGTATGTGTGTATGTATGAAAGTGTGTATGTATGTGTGTCTGTGATGGTGTGTGTATGTATGCGTGTGCGTGTGTATGTGTGTGTGTGTATGTGTGTGTGTGAGAGTGCAGTGTGTGTGTGTATGTGTGTGTGTGATAGTGCATGTGTGTGTGCCTGTAAGTGTGTGTGTGTATGTATGTTTGTGTGTGTGTGTATGTGTGTGTGTGAGTGTATGCGTGTGCATGTATGTGTCTGTGAGTGTATGTATGTGTCTGTGAGTGTATGTGTGTGTGTGTATGTGTGTATGTGTGTGTGAGTGTGTGTGGTGTGTGTGTGTGTGTGAGTGTTTATGTGTGCGTGTGTGAGTGTATGTGTGTGTGTGTGCATATGTGTGTGTGTGAGTGTGTGTGTGTTTATGTGTATGTGTCTGTGAGTGTATGTGTGTATGTGTGTGTATGTGTGTGAGTATGTGTGTGGGTGCATGTGTATATGTGTGTGTGTGATTATAGAACATAGAACATAGAACATTACAGCACAGAACAGGCCCTTCGGCCTTCGATGTTGTGCCGACCAAAATAAAAAGCAATGCCCCTCCAAACTAAACCATTCCCTTCTCTTCCATATACTTATCAATTAACCTCTTAAACGCCACCAAACTTGGCGCATCTACAACAGCTGCAGGCAGGGCATTCCACTCCCTAATCACTCTTTGAGTAAAGAACCTACCTCTGATATCCGTCCTATAACTCATACCCCTTAATTTAAAGCTGTGTCCCCAATGTTATGTTGGAACTTTTAAATTTTATCAAGGTAGATAAGTCGCCGGGACAGAATGGGATGTACCCCAAGTTACTCTGGGAGGTGAGGGAAGTGATTGCAGAGCCCTTTGCGACGATCTTTGCGTCGTCGATGGAGACGGGAGAGGCTGCGGAGGACTGGCGAATTGCGAATGTGGTGCCTATTTTCAAGAAAGGGAACAGGGATAGCCCAGGAAATTACCAACCAGTGAGTCTGACCTCAGTGTTGGTAAGTTGATGAAGAGGATTCTGGGGGACAGGATTTATGAGCATTTAGGGAAGTTTAGTATGATCAGAAATAGTCAACATGGTTTTATCAAGGGCAGGTCGTGCCGCACAAGCCCAGTTGAGTTCTTTGAAAATGTGACTGAACACATTGACGAAAGAAGAGTGGATGGATGTGGTTTACATGGACTTCAGCAAGGCGTTTGATAATGCCCCCCCACCATGAAAGATTCTTGAGAAGGTGAGAGGGCATGGGATCCCGGGGGCTTTGGCGTTGTGGATTCAGAACTGGCTTGCCTGCAGAAGGCAGAGAGTGGTTTTCGATGGGTCTTATTCTGCATGGAGGTCGGTCACAGTGGAGTGCCCCAGAGATCTGTTCTGGGACCCTTGCTGTTTGTCATTTTCATAAATGATGGATGAGGAAGTGGAGGGATGGGTTCGTAAGTTCGCCTACGATATAAAGATTGGTGGTGTTGTGGATAGTCTGGAGGGTTGTCAGAAGTTGCAGCGAGACATAGATAGGATGCAAAACCGGACAGAAAGGTGGCAGATGGATTTCAACGCGGATAAATGTGTAATGGTCCATTTTGCAGGACCAACAGGATGAAGGAGTACAATATCAAGTGTAGGATTCTTAGCAGTGTTGAGGACCAGAAGGACACGGGTGCCCGGGAACATAGGACTCTTAAATCCGTCTCGCAGGTGGAGAATGTGGTTAAGAAGGCGTTCTGTGTACTGGAGGGAGTGGATTTAGGAGTCGGGAGTTAATGCTCCAACATTATAAGACCCCACTTGGAGTACTGTGTGTAGTTCTGGTCACCTCACTACAGGAAAGATGTCGAAGCTATTGAGAAGGTGCAGAGGAGATTTATAAGGATGTTGTCTGGATTGGCAGATGTGCTTTATGACGGTAGGTTGAGTGAGCTAGGTTTCTTCTTCCTGGAGAGACGAGGGTTGTGAGGCAACCTGACAGAGGTTTATAAAATGTTGAGAGGAATAGGTAGGGTGGATTCTTGGAGGCTATTTCCCAAGGCTGAAATGGTCGCTACGAGAGGACACAGGTTTAAGGTGCGAGACAGCAAATACAGAGGAGATGTTAGGGGTAAGTTTTTTCACTCAGAGTGTGGTGAGTGAATGGAATCGGCTGCCATCGGTGCTGGTGGAGGCAAACTCACTGGGATATTTTAAAATACTTCTGGATGAGTACATGGGATTTAATGGGATTGGGAATTAAAGGCAGTCAATGGCCTGGTAGGTATGGATATGATCGGTGCAGCTTGTGGGCCAAAGGGCCTGTTTGTGCTGTAGTGTTCTATGTTCTATATTAAGTTTGGTTCTCAGATCTGGCAAATGTTTTATTCCTGCTAAAATTTGAACGATTTTTTTTAATTCAACAATGTTCTTTAGCTTTTTTTTTGTCCTCCATCCTATTTCCAATCAGCATCAATCCCTCAATGACTAACACGGCTCTCCACATATAAAGTACACAAATTTACCACCGATGTTCTCATTGACTCTGGTTCGGTAATATTGCCTGGCTACCAATCTCAGCTTACTTTTTGATGAAATCTCCAATCCATTTTTTTTTTTTACTTCCAATTTTGACTAATCCAAGACACCCGAGTCACTCACTTAAACAAAGCATCGAAAACAAGAGGAAATGCAAACTTTCGTGAACAAGGTCCCAATCCTTACATTCAACACATTCAACAATCAGCAAAAATGCTGGTCTACTTTCATCAGTTAGTGATTAGTTTGTGTCGACCGTCTGTCAGATGCACTGCAACAACCATCTCAAACTGCCTTGAAAGCTGCTTCCAATCAGGCGGCGGGTATCAACCAGAAGTATAAAGGTAGCAGGTACTTGGATAATGCACCTCATGCAAGTTTGCTCTAAGCCGAAAAGTATGCGTTAACTTTTCCGAGATCAGAACCGACCAATTTATTTCATAACAGCATTTCAGATGAAAATTACCACACAAATCACAACACATTACCACCTTCTAATGTACATTTTGCCCTCTTCAGCGATATCCACACCTCATGAAGTAATCAAATTTAATCAAATTTAAACATACACTGCTGTTTGTTTAAAATTCATGTCCCCACCCCAACTCCCCGACCCCCCACTCCCGCCCCCTCCCCGCCACGATCTTCACATCTTTATCTCCTAGATGGTTACGAGGCCAAAAATTTTCAGAGAACTCTGCTGCCCAAAAATAATCAGCCGAATCTCATCACTTCATCCAAGGTGAACTTACCTGCTCTTTCCTGGGCTCATGTTTGGAGTTCCCTCACTGCTCCTCACTGATACTTGATTTCAAATCTTATCACATAATTAACTCCATAGTGCATTATTATAAGAAAGTCGCGAATACATCCAATCAGGCGTACAAGTGAATAAATATTCAATATAATGCGAAGGGAATTTATAACTCACTGTCACCAGCAATAATTGTTTGAATAATGAAGGTAAATGTCAGAAGAAGCTCGTTTGGCACATGAAGGTGAAAAGTAATTTTGCAAAGTTGTATTTTTACAACCGCCCTCATCTGCATGTAACAAAATCGCTACGGATTACTGATGTTCTCATATCTACCGTCTATTTCATCATCCATAAATGCAGACCAAAAAAAAAAATCCTCTTTTATTTTGTTTCAGCGGCGAGATTCGGATACGGAATGTTTGGTGGGGTCTGCCAATATGAGCTCTGCGCACCGGACCGGGTTCAACCGAAATCTAATCTGTGTTGGTGGGGCCAATACTGCTGCGCCGATCCAGCGCTTTTTGAATGAAATATCTGAATTGTAATAGTTTCCTTAGCAGCCAGCTTCAAATCAGCCGTCCTTTCATTGTGGCTGTATTTCAGAATTATAAAATATATCAACAAAACTCACTGTACTGGTCATCGATAATTGTGCAGATCTGGTTTTCCATCCGGTTTCTATACCCCTGCATTAAGACAAAGAGAACAGATACGGAAAAAAAATGTCACACTGGAGACATAGATTCATTCAGTAAATAAATAGTTTTCAGGCGACCAATTCTGCACCATGAATATCGATCATTAATGGCAAAGTTATCATATTTCTCTGCACTTATCTCATATCATTGAATATTAAAATAATTCAAGCTTATTCAACTCCGTTTTAGGCTTTGAAATTTTATGACCTCTTCTATATTCCCAGGCATTTCCTTCTAATGTTACATTTCATTTTCAGTGAAGAAATTGTATTTTCTCAAATCCCATCTGAATCTCGTGTCCCTCATCCTAAAAGTATGCACCTTTGTTATTGGCCCCTCAACTAAGGGAACAGATAATCTTTATTCATCCTGTCTATATCCCTGTAATCCGATGCACCTAAACCATGCCTCCCTTAAAGTTATTTGCTCTAAACAGAAGAATATAGAAAATAGAAGCAAGAATTATCAATTTGATCTTTTGACCTTATCCTCCCAATCATCTTGATCACGGCTATTCATCAAGTTCAATATCCTGACCCCACTTTCCCTACTATATCCATTTGAGTCCTTAAGATCCCAGAGGTAAATCGAATTTATTATTGAAAACGCGCAATTGTTGGACCCGACTACTTTTGTAGTAATGCATTTCATAGGCTTGTCACAGGCTCTGGGCGAAAATTCCACCTCACGTCAGGTTTAAAAGTTTTATCCTTTCTCTGAAAATTAAGTAACTGTTTTGCAATATCCAACCAATTCGAACATTCTTTGTGATTCTGCCCTGCCCAAATCTCATCTCACTCTTCAAATCACAAATAAAATTAATCCTCACTGAGGAGTATCTGCTCATATGACAGACCTGCTATCCCAGGAATCAGCCTGGTAAACCTTCGCTGTACTTCTATAACAAGGGCATCATTCCTCACATAAGGACACAGAATTCAGGACACTCCCTGCTCAATGACAATGAAACATACCCATTGTTACACACAAATCCGCTTGCTATTAAGCCCAACGTACCATTTACCTCTGTTATTGTCTGCTGTATCTGCGAGCTTCGTTCAGAAAAATAATCTAATGAAAATGGAATTCGGTCCTTAAAAAAAAGCAAACAATGCCAATTCACTTGCTCAAATGATCCATCCCAAGCAGCATTCTACAAATGTCCTTTGTACAGCCTCAAGTGTTACTATACATACTTCCGATAGTGAGGTGACCAGAATTGCACACAGTATTCCAGCTCTCATTCGCCATTGCCTCATTTTGTTTCTCCTCCAACAGTGATCTTGTCACATTTATTCGAGTTAAATAAATCTGTCACTGCTCTGTCATTCTAACCATCCGATCTATATCAGCGTGTAAGCAATAAACACTCTCCAAAGCATAGTGTCGTCTGCAAAAGTGTTTATCGTTCTTCCCTACCACATCTCCATCTACTGTACTATTTATGAATATAATACACTATAAACGTTGCAGGTATAACGATCATTATACCTTTAGATACTGGCTTGCCGTCCATCGAACAGCCTCACACTTTAAGTCCTATTACTAAGACAGTTTCTCATCTAGCTCGCCAAGTTTCCCCAAATTAAACTAGCTTTAGTCTTTTCAATCAATCTCCCAAGTCGGAACTTGCCAAATATTTTGCAAAGATCCACAAAACTATAAGGACAGAACTTCCCTTGTCCACACACAAAAAAAACTAACAAAATTGTTCGGCATGACATCCATCTGACAAAAACATGCTGGATATCTAAAATTAACTGATGTCTTTCCAAGTGGATATTAATCTTTTAAACAAAGTACATTTTGGAAGTCCGAAATGGCAGAACTCTTAGAAACATTAACAGATTAATTCGTGAAAGTGGCAGTAGAAAAGGAGCACATGGCCAAGAGGATGCATGTCATGCCAGCCTTTATCTGTCAGTGTCTGGAGTACAAGAATGAGAAGTCGTTTTGCAGCCAGTTGGAACTTTAACCATGTGTGGAACACTGAGTATAGTTCTGTTTGGCACACGGAAGGATGTGATGGATTTGGATCGGGTACAGAAAATGTTTTACCAGTTAACTGCTTTGGATGGTATTAGCTGTGAGGAGAGATTGGGAAGAAATTGATCGGTTTCACTTGAAACTTGGAGAGTTGGGTAACTGATAGAACTTTGCACAATTCAGAGGGTCGTGGATAAAATGAAAGTCGAAGTCCTTTTTCAGGGGGAATGAAAAACGTCAATTATTAGGATACCTATGTTGAAGGCAAAAAGGGGAATGCTTGAACAAAATGTAATAGGTAATTGCTTTACACAGGGGAGGGGGAGAGGGCAGAATCTTGAATGTATAGCCAGCGAAGGTTGTAGAAGCAGTTTCAATAACAGCGTTTAAGAGAATTCTTGACAGTTACATGAATAGGCAGTGGAGAGCGGAATACTGTAGACACAACATGTTTTTAGTTTTGAAAGCATTGCAGGACGAGTGTCTCGAAGCACGTGTCCTGAGCTGTATTTTTCTTTGTTCTGAAAGCATTGTCATCGTCTTTCTTGAAGATAAATGGAGAATGCACAGTTATGAGTTTCAGGCTAAACTTTAGTTATGCTTCTACTGCTCAGGTTGTATAACAAGTATCCACGTTTGCTTTTTGTAGTCCCCGAAGAGATATCTGAACGATATTTATGTTTCTAAGCTCTTCTATTCCGGGATTCAAATATATTTACACAGGTGCTCTGGAAAAATGCACAATGTCTTCATTCTTAAATGTATGTTCGTTCTTAAATGTTTCAAGGAATTTATATTATTCCGTTTTACTCCACAAACTAAATAATCCGTTATCATCAACTGTCTCCCATAACTGTCACCATAATATTCGATTAGTCGTGTTCACCTATCAGCAGGTCTGAGCAAGCTCTGAATCTGAAGGTTCACCTCTGCCCTCCAAATACATTTTTTATATATATATTAACTTATGGGATGCAGGCATCACTGGCTGGGACAGCATTTGTTGCCTATTTCCAGCTGCATTGAGAAGGTAGTGTGTACCCCTCTAGAATCAATGCAGTCGCTGAGATGTGGGTGTATACACAGTGCTGTTAGAGCGAGTTGATCAGGATTTTAACCCAGCGGTAGCGAAAGAAATCCGTTATATTTCCAAATCAGGAATGCATTAATCCTTCGAGATTGCAGTGGTCTTGGTCTTCGAACTGTTTAAGGAAGCTGGAATGAGTTCCTACTGTGTAACTTGTAGATGATACACACGGCTGCCTCTGTTTGCTACGGTGCAGGGTGAGGAAGAGTGGTGGAAAATAATCAAATGGGCTTCATCGCGACTGATTGTGCCAAGGTCTCTTAGTGTAATTAATAGTTCACTCATCCAGTCAAGTGGAGAGTACTTGTTCACATTAGCGAATTGTGCCTTACAGATCGTGGACAAGAGCTGGAAAGTCATAAGCTCAGAACCTCGCCGCAGGATCTCTAGCTTTTGGCATGCTGTGTCAGCCACATTATTGTTTTTATGGCTTATGCAACGAAGCTGTTGGTCAAATGAATCCCGTAGATGTTGATAGTAGAGGATTCAGGAGACGAAATTTTATTGACTGTCAAAGGACAATGATTAACATAGAACATAGAACACTACAGCACAAAGAGGCCCTTCGGCCCATGAGTTGTGCCGATCACATCTATACCTACAGAGCCATAGACCTATCTATGACCCCCTATCCCATTAGTTCCCGTATACTCATCCAGAAGTCTATTAAAAGACTCCAGCGAGTTCGCCTCTACCACCACCGACGGCAGCCGATTCCATTCACTCACCACCCTCTGAGTGAAAAAAATTATCCCTAATATCCTCTCTGTATTTGCTTCCCTGTACCTTAAATCTGTGTCCTCTCATAGCGACCATTTCAGCCCGGGGAAATAGCCTCTGAGAATCCACCCTATCTATTCCTCTCAACATTTTATAAACCTCTATCAGGTCGCCTCTCGACCTACGTTTCTCCAGGGAGAAGAGTCCCAGCTCCCTCAACCTATCTTCATAAGGCAACATCCTTATAAACCTCCTCTGCACTCTTTCAATAGCTTCCACATCCTTCCTGTAGTGAAGCGACCAGAACTGCGCACAGTGCTCCAAGTGGGGTCCGACAAGAGTCTGATAAAGCTGCATCATTACCTCCCGACTTCTAAACTCGATCCCTTATTAGATAATCTTTTACTGGAGATCATTGTTTAACACTTGTTTGGAACAAATGTTCTGCGGGTGCATGAGTGACACAGCAGAATTGAGAAAGCGGTGAGATAGATTACTACTTTGGTAGGAGCCAAGAGTGACAGGTGATGTCAGGAAATTGTTTGGCACTGAATTCACCCTTTCGCCTCCAAGCAGATACACATGCATAAACTATGATTCTTTTATGACCTACATCACCGCAAAGGCGATTACGAGGGATATTTCTACCAC
Source organism: Sphyrna mokarran (assembly GCA_024679065.1). Taxonomy (NCBI): domain Eukaryota; kingdom Metazoa; phylum Chordata; class Chondrichthyes; order Carcharhiniformes; family Carcharhinidae; genus Sphyrna; species Sphyrna mokarran. The sequence goes on along the minus strand of JAGIQG010000017.1, from coordinate 57,131,401 downwards.
TGTGGGACTGGCATTCCGTACACATACACACACACATATACACACACACATACACACACACACAAACTCGGAGAATACTTGTACTCCTGCAAAATAAAATGAAATAAAGGAGAGATTTTGCATTTTGGAATATCCCCTCATACATCAATCCAACATACACAACAACTACGATTGATTTTCACATTATACTTGATGAGGGACAAGAGAGAAAACGATATCCACCACAAGAGACTGATCTTGTCACACACGCCAAGGGTACACATGTCTTTACCGGAATCCAGTCATCGAGCACAATTGTGAATATTTAATGAGGAAGTTTTGTGGATAATAAAACAGGCAGCAAAACTTTTGATGTCTCCAGTTCTACCAAAATTGTGGCGTGCTGCTTAAGCTAGGTAAAAGTTGCATCGACAATTCCACATGATTCAAAAATACTGATGATCTTTCCAGTGGTGAAAGAGCCGAACCAGTGGTAAGATTAAAATGTTGCTGCTGTCATTCTGAAGACGCAAAAGTCTTCTCGAGCAGATATTTTCGACAGCCGTCCTAACATGATGTAAGCGAACTGCAAAAACAATCATAACCAAGAAACAATTGCAAAGAATTTACAATTATAATTGTAACTTGAGTCTGGAAGCTTTAAAGACTGAAGTGAAGGTCTGTCCCTAGCAGGTATATATGGCGGCTTAGCGTCAGCTTATTACCCTGTTCCCACCTCAAATGCCAAACACGATGAAGGTGGGAACATCGGTGTGGCAGCGCGGGCTCGTTGGCCGAGGGGCCTGTTTCCATTGCTGTTTTGTTCTGTGTTCTTTGTTCCTTAATAATAAAAGAAAAGCTGAATAATAATTTACAGAGGAAAGTATGCACAATGTTTCAGCACAGAAGAATTGTGTCGTCCTCATTCCTAAATCTCAAAGGCATGAGTGAATTTTCAGCATTTAATAAGGAAGAGCAAACGATTGTCGTCGTTCAACTGAATAGAAATTAAATAATGAAATCGGCCAATTTTGCTGAAACTATATGAGGTATTCATTAAACCAAACCTGAAAGACTGTGAACAGTTTCATCTCCATTATCCAAAGACCCATAGATTGGCATTGGAAACAGTTCACCGAGATTTCATTACCGTGATCCGAGGTTCAAAATGTTTTTCTTCTGAGGAGAGGTTGAATATATTGCAACAGAATTAATGGCCCGAATTTTGTTCCTGAGACTTATTAATTTTCTTTCAATGGAAAATGCTCTGTCTCTGATTCTGCGTCACTGACCTGGCTAGATTTGCTGTATACTTTAAGATTCTGTGTCATAGCACTGGCTGGGTTTATCTGTCCTTTGAGATTCAGTGTCGCAGACCCGGCTGGGTTCACTGTGAACTTTGAAATTCAGTACTACCGGCCTGGCTGGATTCAATCTTTCCATTCAGATTTAGTTCACAAGCTGGCTGGGTTCACTCATTGCTAGAACATAGAACATAGAACATTACAGCACAGAACAGGCCCTTCGGCCTTCGATGTTGCGCCGACCAATATAAAAAGCAATGCCCCTCCAAACTAAACCATTCCCTTTCTCTTCCATATACTTATCAACTAACCTCTTAAACGCCACCAAACTTGGCGCATCTACAACTGCTGCAGGCAGGGCATTCCACTCCTGAACCACCCTTTGGGTAAAGAACCTACCTCTGATATCCGTCCTATAACTATCACCCCTTAATTTAAAGCTGTGTCCCCTCGTGCTAGCTTTTTCCATCCTAGGGAAAAGGCTATCACTGTCCACCCTATCTAAACCTCTAATCATCTTATATGTTTCGATTAGGTCCCCTCTTAGCCTCCTCCTTTCTAACGAAAACAACCTCAAATCCCTCAGCTCTCCTCATAAGACCTGCCCTCCATACCAGGCAACATCCTGGTAAACCTACTCTGTACCCTCTCCAATGCCTCCACATCTTTCTTATAATGTGGGGACCAGAACTGCACACAATACTCCAAGTGCGGCCGCACTAGAGTTTTGTACAGGTGCAACATGACGTTGCGGCTCCGAAATTCAATCCCTCTACCAATAAAAGCCAAGACTCCATATGCCTTCCTAACAATCTTCTCGACCTGACTGCCTACTTTCAGGGATCTATGCACATACACACCAAGATCCCTCTGTTCATCTAGACTACTAAGAATCCTACCATTTGACCTATACTCTACACATTTATTATTTCTGCCATAGTGCATTACCTCACACTTTTCCACATTAAACTCCATTTGCCACCTCTCGGCCCAGCTCTGCAACTTGTCCAAGTCCCTCTGCAAACTATAACACCCCTCTTCACTATCTACCACTCCACCGACTTAGTGTCATCTGCAAATTTACTAATCCATCCTTCAATACCCTCATCCAGATCATTTATAAAAATTACAAACAGATAAAAATTACAAATTGCTATCGGATTCCATGTCACAGTTCTGGCTTGATTTGCTCTGTCCTTTCAGGTTCAATGTCACAGATCTGGTTGGGTTCACTGTGTCCTTTGAGATTCAGCGTCACAGGTTTAACTGGGTTCAGCATGTTCTTTGAGTTTCAGTGTCACCGCTCTGGCTTGTTCACGCTTCCGTTTAAGATACAGTATCACATACCAGGCTGGATTCAATGTGTCCATGTGATTCAGTACGTCATGCTTCGCTGGGTACTCTCATTGCTTTGAGATGCAGTTCCAAAAGCCCGGCTGGGTTCAGTGTATTCTTTGAGATTCATTGTCACGTGTTTGGTTGGGTTTAATCTGTTCGTTGATATTCAGTGCAACAGGTCTGACTGTTTTCATAGTTATCCGGCGGTGAACAAAACTTAACTTTTTTTTATTATGTTCCTAGACAAGTTTGTGATCAATTACATGCAGACGAAAAAAGAAACCCCGCCCCTCAATGTCTGGGTTACGCAAATGTACTCAGCAGCCTTCATTTCTTAAATTTGGATAATTTTACCCTCGCTCTATTTGTTACTGCAAATCATCATAAACCAATCTTACCTGTATTTATGACACATCAGATGTCGTTATATCGCTGACATCATTGTTATTCTCACCATACATCAGGCAACTGATGTTCCACAACGATTAATTTCACTACCCAACTAGTTTCATTAGAAGTCTCCCTCAGATAGACATCACACATTCACTTCAAATAATAAGGTCACCTTTAGTGTCAGTAATTCTCTAGGATATTTGGATTTCCTTACTAATATTATAATTACAATAACCATACGCTTCACTCTCCGAAGTTATATTTTCACAACTCATCCAGCCACATAATTGGCAAACAAATATTGGCAAACCAACCCATTCTGGCACATAACAAATTGTTTTGTGCATCTGGAAGTTAAACACATGAAGCAAGCTTCCCTTAAGTGAACGGTAAAGGAACTTTAAACCTAATCTGAAAACAATGAGTGAGGTATTTGGATTATCTTTGGGATACTTCAGTTGCACTGATATTTGTATAACTTCCAAATTATTACGATCACTTGGCAGTGACAGTTCCATTTAAGTGTATACCCAAGAGAAGGTCTTTGGGTTTACAGGTATAAAATCTGTCAGTGTGCACAAGGTTTGGGGAAATAAGGGCTCACTAAGTGACTAACCAGCTGATATTTGAATGACACATCTCGGTAGAGGAACAGAATTGGCAACAACTGCACGTATTTCCTAAGTCCCCGTCTCCTCGACGTTATTAGTTCTATCCAACTACACATAAGAGACATGATTTGCATGTAATGTGCAACCTCGTTATTAATGCATCTCATCGTCTAGGTACTTCATTGAGCAGATTTCTTTTGCCGTTATTCAGGCAGTTTTATCGTCTTTGTAAATCTTACTGATAAAATCCATGCACATCAATAACCCAAACTTTACCATTGTTATTGATGAACACCCATCGCAAACGTCATTCAAATTTACACTAAGTAAGTTACATTCAAATTAATAATAAGTAAGTTATTGTTTTTACTTATATTATTCATATCCATCTAGGTCCATTGATGTCCTCACTGTAATTTCAACGATCCATTCAACTACCCATGTCTGAATGTACAAAGAACAACAAAGAACAAAAAGCAACACAGCATGTATAAATGATGCCTTCTGAAATAGTCGAAATGGTCATCCAGTTATATTAAAAATTAACAAGAAATGCATAGATGGATTGCAGTAGTCAGTGTATTCTCACCGCTCGGTACCAAATTAAGTTTAAGATGAACAGTAAGTGATAATATGTTCTGTGACACCGTGTTCCCGAGAATAAATAAAATGGAACACTGGCACAGCATTGCACAAGGATTGTAACCTAGGAAATACAATTCACTCTTTCGTTGTATATTATATCTCCATGAACAGATGTAGACATATATTATAGAAGGTTAACATTTACAATTCAAGTCGGTTTCTCCAGAGTCATCCAAGTTTTAATTTTTTCCTGAATGGATGATTGATCTTTTTTTTTTTTCCGAAGATCTCAGATGCATAAAGCCAAGTATTGACATTGTTGATTAAACTCTTTAATTCAGCATGACTGATATTACCTTCATGATCGCCAGATAGTAAATATACATCTGTCTATAGTCGCAGATGCCAGCCCTGAAAAATAAATAGATATCCTCGCTATCAGAGTATTACATGGAATCGAGAAATTTTATGAAAGCTGTGAATTAATCAATTTAAATTAGCCTCATTTCTTCAGAACGAACTCTTTGCATTATCTGTGATTTTCAATTTTAGTTTTCTTGTGTTGTCTTGTTTGTGCTTGTTTAAGTTAAATTTGTTTCACATGTGACGGGTTTTTATATGAAATTGAGTCTGCTAAATAAATGGTCAACCTGCCACTGAGAAATTGATTCCAATATTCTTCAGTTTGGAACGGTATAACTGCATTTATTTATAATTAAATACTAATTACAATCAAGTAATAATCAGATTCATGTGTGTTTTCTCGTGAAGTTTTGTTCAATGAAATCTATATTTCAACAATTACCGACCTAAATTCTCAATGGAATTTCACAATTCAATCCCTTTGATTTTATTCACTCAACCTATGTTGAAAGACATGCAACTGCTCTGGGAATTCAATCCCTGCCACTTAAGCTTTATATACATGTTTACCGTTACAGCGGGGAATACCAAACAACCTTTATTTCATATTGTGTTAGCCTTGGTTCATTGCAGTAGATGGCAATCTCTGGCCACATTACCTAAGTTCTGGAATAATGGCCATGAAATTGTCGCCCAGTGGCACAAACAAACTATTCAATCCATTTATGTAAAAATGGCCACTTCCGTGTAGAAGAGCAAGGGCAAAAGGTGCATGAGAACACCACTCCTGTCAGTTCCCCTCCAAGTCACTCATCGCCTGACTTGGAAATACATTGTCCAATCTTCGCAGTTGTTGGATGATTATTCTGAAATCGCCTCTCTAATGGCATTAATCCCACAACACATGGATTGCAGAGGTTCAAGATGATGGCTCATGACAATCTTTTAAAGTGCAAATAGAAATTGGCAATAAGCCCTCCCCATTCAGCGACACCCATGTTCCACGAATGATTTAAAATAATCAACCTTAACATGTTATGAATTGAATTTAAATTTCACTGTTAGCGGGGGTTTATGTCGAACGTCCAACCCGTCGGGTTTCTCGATTATTAGTCTATTGATATTGGACCTACTCCACCTTATCACATTGATATACATCATTCATATAAATATGTTCATACTGAAAAAAATGAACAATTTTCCAAACAAATTGTGATCACAAATGTTTATACTGATTCACCGAAATAGCACAGATCTCATTCGATCAATTCAGCCAATGTTGAATATATCTTCGTATTTACTGGCGAGTAAACTTGTAGTGGTTGTATTGGAAGCAAATTCAAACAAATAACACGCTGCACTTAGCATTGCAGGTGCTCAATGATAGAGTTACTGGCAGAATTTTTTTTCCTGCAGATGAGTTGGAACAATGTCAAGCAAATAATTTGATGGTGACTTACGTTATACATATCACATACTTCAACTGGCGGCTATAGGCGAAGAACAACATCATTCCGTATCCAATTTTGTGTTCTAGTTTGTCAGGAAAAGTTTGCCAGTGTGACAGCAGAGGGAATTTTAGCTCTGCATTTCAACCATTCATCTTCCTGCACTTCGAAAGGCTTCCCACAAAGGAATCTTTTGTTAGTTATCCGAACTGGTGCTGGACATGAACTTCGATTGCTCGAAGATGCAGTGAAACACAAATTCTATATTCAACTTATTTTGGATGTGGCTGAGAAGTTTTGTGACATATCAACTTTACATATGTTTGGTTATTTTTGAGAGTTGCACTTCGGTGGATTTCTCAGTATTTATTTCCCATCTATGTTGATTTTGCCAGGGAAGTGTTGGGTTGTCTTCCTGGATCGCGCCAGGCCTGACTTTTCGGTTCACCAACACTGCTTGTCGAAATGGACTTCCAGTATTTAGTGACATTGAGGAAATGATGCAATGCTGATGCATCTCTAATTTGGTATTTAAGAGTTTGGATTGGAAGTTCTAGCAGATGGTGGCCGCATCTATTTCGATTTGAACTTTGGATGGACATTGTATGAAAACCTCCCAGAACTGAAACAAATCCAGTTTTAAAGGGATCATGAATTGTTCTGCCTTTCCGGCATGTTTTTTCCATGCTTCACATCTTTATGAATTCAAATTTGCAGCACTTTCCCCTTCAAATAAAACGAAATAAAAAGAAACATCATCATAAAAAAAAGGTTTCTCTCCTTTTTTTTTCAATTGGGCGATAACATGAGATTCCCAGTTTATCATATGATGTTGTGTTCCTTAAATCTATTCATAAATTTCAACGGATTGTGATTTGTGCACACAATCATCTCAATTACATCGTTTCTAACATAAATTTTTAAATGTTTTAAGGTCACTATTAAACTTAATCATTACTTTTTTAACTGTGAAACATTTTGTTTGATGAATAATGGGATTTTTTTAAAAAAAAGATTGACCTTTCAATTCCACAATCATCCTCCTGGGACGTCACGACTCCGACCCCTAATGCAGGCATCGCTGGCGAATCTGAAGTGGTTCCGGAAGTCTGGCATCGCTAAACGGTCTTAAAACAGTTTTTAAAATCTCAATGTCGTCTCGCATTGTTCACTCCATCGAAATAATGTTTTTGTTTAACAAATCCGTCAATGAGGGAACACTGAGGGAAAATGTAGCATGGCCACTGCACTTAAACAGCATGTCTTTCGGATGAAACCGGAGAAGACCTACACAGACATACAGCGAGCATGGAGACTTTGCATAGACACTGACACAAGGGCTGCATTGAACCCGTGTCCCAGGTGCTATGACACAGCAGTGCGAAGCACTGTGTCACCCAACTTGATGACTTGGTATGGAACCAGATTTGGAACAGAGCGCATCGATCTTTATTTCTAGGTATGTTTAATTCTTCAGTAAATTCTAGGAATGTGCTGGAATGCAACAAAATGTGCGTGGGTGAGGTCGTCTCGTTAAAAAAAAACATCTGGAGCAAGGGCGGGGCTTTATGCACAGTTCATCAGAGATCCAACAATGTTTAGTGGGCCGATAAGCAAGGGGTGTCCTCCCGATCCTTGGACCGACAGGTCTCCGGCGCTCATTTTTAGGCTCTTTGAGTCTGAAATGGAGACAGTGAATAAAGGCATGGCCCTTTGCTTCCAGAAGAATTGAATGAACCTCTGATGCTCGCAGGCCGAAGAGCAGAACGTGTTTCCTCACGCCATCCAAATCAGATGTCAGGTTTATGGAATCAGAACGGCTGCTGAAAGTGGCAGGAGACCCACAAAATGTATGAACCACTGTGTTTGCATAGACATAAGGGGAGACGGGTTCAATGACCTCAACGAGGCTCATGAGTTTGGTCTCTTGGAGAATGAGCCTTGTCTGTGGTGCCCAAATCACAAGGTTCACCTGTACATATTCAGAGTGACTGCGCAGATGACAGCCCAAGTTCTGATTTTGTAGCATGAGTGGAGTTCAGTATATAATAAAAGGGAAGGGAATCTGGTGAAGGGACAACGGCCTCTGAAGAGGGATTTCAATAGAACATAGAACATAGAACATTACAGCACAGAACAGGCCCTTCAGCCTTCGATGTTGCGCCGACCAATATAAAAAGCAATGCCCCTCCAAACTAAACCATTCCCTTCTCTTCCATATACTTATCAACTAACTCTTAAACACCACCAAACTTGGCGCATCTACAACCGCTGCAGGCAGGGCATTCCACTCCCGAACCACCCTTTGGGTAAAGAACCTGCCTCTGATATCCGTCCTATAAATATCACCCCTTAATTTAAAGCTGTGTCCCCTCGTGCTAGCTTTTTCCATCCTAGGAAAAAGGCTATCACTGTCCACCCTATCTAAACCTCTAATCATCTTATATGTTTCGATAAGGTTCCCTCTTAGCCGCCTCCTTTCTAACGAAAACAACCTCAAATCCCTCAGCCTCTCTTCATAAGACCTGACCTCCATACCAGGCAACATCCTGGTAAACCTCCTCTGTACCCTCTCCAATGCCTCCACATCTTTCTTATAATGTGGGGACCAGAACTGCACACAATACTCCAAGTGCGGCCGCACTAGACTTTTGTACAGTTGCAACATGACGTTGCAGCTCCGAAATTCAATCCCCCTACCAATAAAAGCTAAGACTCTATATGCCTTCCTAACAACTTTATCGACTTGATTGCCTACTTTCAGGAATCTATGCACAAATACACCCAGATCCCTCTGTTCAGCAACACTATTAAGAATCCTACCATTACCCCTATACTCTACACAGTTATTATTCCTGCCAAAGTGCATTACCTCACACTTTTCCACATTAAACTCCATTTGCCACCTCTCGGCCCAGCTCTGCAACTTGTCCAAGTCCCTCTGCAAACTATAACACCCCTCTTCACTATCTACCACTCCACCGACCTTAGTGTCATCTGCAAATTTACTAATCCATCCTTCAATACCCTCATCCAGATCATTTATAAAAATTAAAAACAGCAGGGGCCCCAAAACAGATCCCTGAGCTACACCACTTGTCGCCGAACTCCACGATGAATATCTCCCATCAACCACCACCCTCTGTCTTCTATCTGCTAGCCAATTCCTAATCCAATTAGCTAAATCACCCTCTATCCCATACATCTGCATTTTCTGCAGAAGTCTTCCATGGTCCACCTTATCAAACGCCTTACTAAAGTCCATATATACCACATCAACCGCCTTACCCCCATCCACCTCTTTAGTCACTTTTTCAAAAAACTCAATGAGGTTAGAAAGGCACGACCTACCCTTCACAAACCATGCTGACTATCCCCAATCAATTCATTTCTCTCTAAATAACTATAAATCCTATCCCTAATAATTCTCTCCAATACTTTGCCCACAACAGAAGTAAGACTCACTGGCCTATAATTCCCTGGAAGGTCTCTCTTTCCCTTCTTGAACAATGGGACCACATTCGCTATCCTCCAGTCCTCCGGAACCACACCCGTAACCAACGACGACCTGCAGATCAGAGCCAGAGGCTCTGCAATCGCCTCTTTTGCCTCCCAGAGAATCCTAGGGTAAATCCCGTCTGGCCCAGGGGACTTATCCAACTTCAAACCCTCAAGAATATCTAGCACATCCTCCCTATCTACTTCAATACTTTCCAGTTTGCAACCCTGTACCTCAGTGTTCTCCTAAACTACATTTACATCACCCTGCGTGAATACCGAAGAGAAATATTTATTCAGTGCCTCTCCAATCTCTTCAGGCTCCACGCACATAGAATTTTGCAGCTGTTCAGCATAAGCTGCAGCATAAGATATGGGTCAGTCTGAGCTGCGTGTGCTCAGTTGGGTGTGGTGGCAGACACAATGCACCGAAAACCGATACAACTGCAGATGTGACAGATGTTGCACAGTAGAAAATGAAACATATTAGAGTGAATGCAGCTTCAGGTTAGCACTCGTGAGAAATGACGTGAGTTGCATTTCCAACTTAAAAACAAACTGAAAATAGTTCAGAACCACAGGAAGTAACACAGGTGGCGTCATCTGTTCAAAACTTAAGAAAAAAAAAACACTGAATAATGTTGTAACTTCAATACCCAGTGGACATTTCACAGAGTATAAGTTAAAGACTTTCTACAAACAGCTAAAAGTATATTGTAGACAGGTTTCGTTCAGTACAGAGAGGTAGACCACTTCACGTCAAAAAAAAAGCATGCATCTTCCAAGACAAGTGACTCAGAAAATATTCTATACGACCATTGCTGTCATTGGTGTTTCTGGTGAGTCATAAAACAATTGGTATTGCGCGGATCTATGTGCGAATCTGTGCTGATTTTAATCTGTGTAATGTGTCACATGCTGCTTAAAGTGTTACACGTAGATCTAGGGCTGACTATTGTGTAGATATCTGTGATCTTTCCACAATCCCATTCACGAATTCTGGTACCTATAAGGAAATCAATCTATAGCCGTAATACTGATCAAGTAAAAAAGGATCCTATTTTCAGCCTCAGAGTAGCTACTGCTGAATGAGGCAGCAGAACAGGGTAGGTAATGGTTTCTGAGGGAAGGACATAACACTGATCTCTGGGATTGCAAATCAGATTGCCACTAACTGGAAGTGAAACACCTCAGCCCAGTGACCACGGGCAGCGTTGGTTGTCTGTCGCTAAGAAATTGTGCTGACTGTAACTGTCGGAGCATTTGAAATTGCAACAGAGGCAGATCATTCCCGCCTTTCCCACTGCTTAATATGGCCACGAATGATCTGAATTTGTCGCAGTTTGAAATTACTCCGCTCCCACACTAACCATTTAACTGTTTATGTCCCAAAATACATCTATTCAACTCAGAATTGAATGTATTGAATGTCACAGTTGCAATCGCTTTAACATAACGGCGTCTTCAGACCGGTGGCTTTCTGTGATGGATAAAACGTACTTTCTTCATCCCCGAATACAAAAATAAACCGCATTTCTTTTCAATTATGGCCTCCATCTGTAGTCTCCCTTAGATGAAGTAACTCTTGGTATCAAACCTTTCAAATTCCTTCAAGATCTCAAAATTGTTGAGGTAAATGGCGATGATGCTAAAAAAAAACAGGCATTGAATGAACAAACGAAATACCTCAACCAGTCTGGCAGCCGGGAGAAAGGAAATACAGAGTCAAAATTGCAGTTCTCCACTAACTGGGAAAAGTGAGGAATGACAGCAAGAACAAGGGCCACACAGGAAGCTATCAGGGTGATGTTAAATTCCAGGGCAATTCAGCTACCTGGAAAGAGCGGTGAGACGAATCCAGAATGTTTCAGAATTGTATGAAAATAAATCATTTCCTCTCATCGAAGGAAATTTCGATGCTTGGTGATGGAGTGTGTGAAGAGAGGAGGCCAGATCTGATGGTTAAACTGTTTTGCTACGTTATTTCAGTGCTCTTAGCTTTACTGAAATTAATTACAACAGAGAAGTCAATCACTCACATTTCTCATGATATTATAACAATAAATTAGGCTATTTACTTCAAAATAGGTTTTGACATTACTGAAGATCTTTCATTTTTTGTAGAATTATTAATATTCTTAAAAGCTATGGATACCACAATTACTCATGGTGTAACCATTTGTTGCATTGGTGGTTTATTAAAGAATACTGACACTGAAGGCAGTTTATTTGAATAAATACATTTATTAGTAACAGAGTTAAAGTGATAGATTTAAAGGGTGATAGACAGCAGACTGCAAAGATCAGAAGCAACACTTCTGGAATGGGCTACCATAACCTCAGAGATAATTTTCCACATACAATGCATTTTCCCAGGAAAGGGAGAGATCAGGGGAATAATTACAAAATGCACTGGATTACAATTACAGGATTAAGTACAATAAAATACAAGATCGAGGATATATATATATATGAAACAACGAGGTTCTCATATATGATATGATAAAATGACGGCTGCGAACAATATGAAAACATTACCATTTTGTGTGGGTGGGGGGATGATTTACTTTCAATCAATGGTTAATATTCTCTTTAAGAAGGACAGAGTCTGAATCCCAAGTAAACAAAACTTATTTATCAATCTACTTACGGCTCTTTTGCATTATCAGTTTGAAATTTTATTTGTAAATCGTTCCCCCCATTCTGCTGTGTCCCTCACTCTGCTTAAGAAGGTCTTTAAATTTCTGTTTAACCTTCTCAAGGGCAATTGGGCTTTCACAAGGTTTTGGCTTTATCATAAGATATTAATAATAGTTGTTGTGTTATTTCCATGCTATTTTCCCTTCTTTCTCTACAGTTAATTTAATGGCGATTCTGGTGCTGCTCCGGGGAAAGTGTAGCCTTTCCAGCTGCAGCACTCGCTACCTGGTGGCCATGGCAATGGGGGATCTGATGGTCATTATCACTGACGTAATATTGAGGCGGTTCCGTGTCGTTTACTACCCACTGTGTTTCTTGGACTTGATCTCTGTGTGCAGTGCTTTCATAGCGTTTCGCTCAGCAGCCATAGACTGTTCTGTCTGGTTCACTGTCACGTTCACATTTGATTGATTTGTCGCCATTGGTTCCAGGAAGCTAACAACAATATATTGCACCAATAAAACTGCGACTATCATTCTTGCAACAATCACTATTCTGTTATGTGGTAAAAACGTCCCTCATTACTTTAGATATGAAGCTAAAAAAAAATCAAAAAATATCATGGTACTGTAAAAAACAAGAGAATCTACTTCACTGACCCGAGATGGCAGGGATTCGCTCAGTTTGCAGTAGCGTTAAACCCATTGATCCCATTGGTTATAATTCTGAAGCTTATGGCCAGCCGAGCTCGCAAATCACTGAAGGGACAGAACAAGGGAGACAAACACTGTGACCCAGAGATGGAGAGCAGAAAGAAGTCTGTTATTTTACTCTTTGCCATCTCCTGCAACTTCATAATTCTGTGGTTTTTGTATGTTCTATATGTGGAACATATGTCTGCTGGATGTGCAGACATACTTTTCAGTGATAATGATTATGATATTTTTGAGGCAGTCCCTATATGCTGCGGGATTTGAGCTGCTGCACAAACACCTTCATTTATGTAGCAAGTTCAGAGCTGAGCTAAAGAGAATGCTTAATTACCCGTTAGGGTGGATTGCTCAGTACATTGATTAAAACAACAGTCTAAGTAGCCTAAATATCCAATGTGCAAAAGAGAGGAAAAATATGTTCCTGTAAAAAGCAAAATGAGGAATATCCAGTCAACCAAGAGAAAATATAGCCGTGGGAGGAGGCAAGCGAAAGCTCCTGCGGGAATGAACCACCCAAGAAAGATGTGAGTAGTGCAATAAAGCTGAGAGAACGGGTGCACCAGAAATGTGTGTGTGTGTGTGTGTGTGTGTGTGTGTGTATTTGTATGTGGGCGCGTGCATTGGTGTGTTTTATTGTGCGAGGTGTGTCAAGTGTGTGAGTGCATGTGTGTACATGAGGGGAAAGAAAGAGTAGGCCTGCAATAAAGGGAGAATATCAGGCGAAGGATAGTGCTGAGAAGAGCATAGAGAGGCAGACGGGAGAAAAAGAAATGATGGACACAGAGTGAGGGGAAGGGAGAGACGGGCTATAGAGGGACAGGAAATTGAATGGGTCGGAAGATTATAATGGGGAAAGAGATAGGAGAGAGTGTGAGAGGAATGATATTGAGGGGAGAAAGTGTGGTTGGAGGGAGAATGATAGGGAGAAAGTGAGGGGATGGCAATGAGGGGTTGAGGGAGTGGCGGGAAAGAGAGGAAGGAAGCAGTGTGTGAGGGATTGAGATTTGGTGTACCAGAGGATGAAATAGGGAGACAGGGAGAATGTCGAGCTGAGTGGGCTGTTAGCAGAAAGCAGCTTGAGATATCGGCTGGGCTATTCGAATTTAATATAATTAATGAATTCAAATTTATGGTCTTGGAATTTACATCCAAGGATTCCACTTAAAAATCCGAATGGCCGTTCCTATTTTGTCATGACACTGAAATAATTTGGAACCTATATATCTTCCATTGTGAACAACAAAATTTGAACAAAGAACAATGAACAAAACAGCCTGCGCTGCCACCCCGACGTTCCCACCTCTACCCGTGATCCCTGTCTATGCTTGTAGATCTTTGGATTAACAAACAAATTTGAGACAATTTAGGGAGAATGTGTTTTCCCAATTAGCTTAACAGCACCTATTTGGGATGTGGGAGGAATGCGGAGCACCTGGAGAAAACCCACGCAAGCACGGGGAGAATGTGCAAACTCCCACAGACACAGGCCCAAATCCATGTATCTGCACAGCACAGCGATAGTCACTGAGCTGTCGTGTTGCCCATCAAATGCTTCAGGTCAAGTATATAATAACGACGTGAAGCATTAGGATACTATCGAAAAAAAATCCAAGAGCAGCCCACTCACGACCCATCACGTGTATGCCTCTTGTTAGACAACAAGGTGGACCAAAGCACCTGTAGGATAAAAACAAATACATCAATATTATCAACTATTGTCACACTTCCCAGGGACTCCCAAGTTCATGATCCCTATTTTAAATCAGGTTTCTATACCCCTCCATTGCCATTCTGTTCATGTGCCCATTTAAGTATGTCTTAAATAATTCCAGAGTACCTGCCTCCACCACTTTACTTGGCAGCGCATTCCATACCCCCACCAACCTCTGTGTGAAAAGACTGCCTCCAGCATCCAAATTATACCTTAGCACCCCTCCCCCGCCAAACCCTAAGCCCGTGACTGCTCGTACTATTCCAGTCCATCCGAGGAAAAAGCTTAACTCTGTTTTCTTTGTCTATGCCCCTCATAATCTATTACATATCCTCTAAGTCTACGTCTTTCGAAGGAAAACAGTCCCAATTTGCCTAACCTCTCGTAACTCAGACCTTCCATACCAGGCACCATCCTGGTGAACCTCCTCTGCACCCTCTCCAGAGTCTCCACGTCCTTCCAATAGTAAGGCGACCAGAACTGGACGCAGTATTCCAAATGAGGTCTAACCAAAGTTTTATACAACTGCAAGATTAAAGGCCTGCTCTTATACTCTATGCCCCTTCCTATAACGGCTAGCATACTATATGCTTCCTTCACAAACTTCTCCACCTGCTCTGCCACCTTCAGAGGCTTGTGCACCTGTACCCCCAGGTCCTTCTGCGTTTCCATACTCTTAATAGGTCTACCCGTTATCATATACCTCCTCCCTAAATTCTTTCTGCCGAAATGCATCACGTCGCATTCCATCTGCCATCTATCTGCCCAAGCTACCACCCTATCTATGTCCTTCTGCATCGCCTGACAATGCTCTTCACTATCCGCAAGTCCAGCCATCTTTGTATCGTCTGCAAACTTGCTGATCACACCACTTACTCCCACTACCAAGAATCCCCTCCAACTACTGACGTCAAACTCACCGGCCTATAATTTCCAGGTTTATCCCTACTACCCTTTATAAACAATGGTACAACATTAACTATTCTCCAGTCTTCTGAGACCTCACCTGTGTCCAAAGAAGAGAAAAAGATTTGCGTCAGAGGCCCACCAATTTCACCTCGCACATCCGTAGGCAGTCTGGGATGAATGACATCAGCCCCGGAGATTTATCAGTTTTAATGCTTTCTAGAAGCTCTAGCACTTCCTCCCTCGGTATGGATACTTCCCTCAACTGGTCCACAGCTCCGTCAGAGACAGGAGCTGACAACAAGCCCCTCTCCTCCGTGAATACCGACGCAAAGTATTCATTCATAATCTCCGCCATTCCCTTGGACTCTAAGCACAGTTCCCCTCCTCTTTCCCTAAGAGGTCCTTGGTCCCTAAGATCTCCCTACCTACTATCCCTTCTTGTATGTAGTCGACGGCGGAGACCAGCTACGCGTTTCCAGGTGACAACACCCTCTTCTCTTTCAGCAAGAGGAAACAATTTGTAATGTCTCCTGACTTTCCAAGGAAAGTGGTGTGCATAACACGCTTGGTTTGCACATTGCTGCGACCCTGTTTCCACAGAGTGCCTTGGAAACCGGATCTGGGATTCAACTTCTTCTGCAACATTCTCGAGAGGATCTGTGTGCTCATAAATTCGTGCTAAAAATATTAAATAAGTTGAAAGTCCTCCTTCTCTGACCACTGTAATCTTTGTTGTTGGACTGAATATCTGCTTTTGATATTGTTCAAAAAGATCCAGGGGATAATTGACTGCTGTTAAGCAGCAACATGTTAAACTGAAAGAGTGGGCTGTTTCATCTACCTATAAGAGAAGTTCGAGGACTAGACATCAGCCTCATGTTTCCGTGTAACAGACCCGGAGGATTGAAGAATTTCTGCATTTTCAAATGAAACTTTTTGACCCCAATGAAATGCAATGGTTCTCTGTTTATTAGAACATAGAACATAGAACAATACAGCACAGAACAGGCCCTTCGGCCTTCGATGTTGTGCCGACCAAAATAAAAAGCAATGCCCCTCCTAACTATATTTTATTTTATTTTTTTTTCTCTCGCTTCCCATTTCATTACTTTGGTGATAATTGAATCCACACAAAGCTGGATGTCACACTTACACGTTTGTTGATGCTTGGGTGTCCATGTTAAGCCCGAGGGGCAATCTATTTGGCAAATCCATAAACAGCCCTTGTGCGGTTGACAATGCACTTGAGTGCATGCCTCCTTCATCGTGTTTGGCATTTGAGGTGAAACAGGGTAATAAGCTGAGGCTAAGCCACCATATATACCTGCTAGGGACAGACCTTCACTTCGGTCTTTAAAGCTTCCAATCACAAGTTACAATTGCAATTGTAAATTCTTTGCAATTGTTTCTTGGTTATAATTGTTTTTGCAATTCGCTCACATCATATTAGGACGGCTGTCGAAAATATCTGCTCGAGAAGACTTTTTGCGTCTTCAGAATGACAGCAGCAACATTTTAATAATCTTACCACTGGTTCGGCTCTTTCACCACTGGAAAGATCATCAGTATTTTTGAATCATGTGGAATTGTCGATGCAACTTTTACCTAGCTTAAGCAGCACGCCACAATTTTGGTAGAACTGGAGACATCAAAAGTTTTGCTGCCTGTTTTATTATCCACAAAACTTCCTCATTAAATATTCACAATTGTGCTCGATGACTGGATTCCGGTAAAGACATGTGTACCCTTGGCGTGTGTGACAAGATCAGTCTCTTGTGGTGGATATCGTTTTCTCTCTTGTCCCTCATCAAGTATAATGTGAAAATCAATCGTAGTTGTTGTGTACGTTGGATTGATGTATGAGGGGATATTCCAAAATGCAAAATCTCTCCTTTATTTCATTTTATTTTGCAGGAGTACAAGTATTCTCCGAGTTTGTGTGTGTGTGTGTGTGTGTGTATGTGTACGGAATGCCAGTCCCACAGTGGTAGAAATATCCCTCGTAATCGCCTTTGCGGTGATGTAGGTCATAAAAGAGTCATAGCTTATGCATGCGTATCTGCTTGGAGGCGAAAGGGTGAATTCAGTGCCAAACAATTTCCTGACATCACCTGTCACTCTTGGCTCCGACCAAAGTAGTAATCTATCTCACCGCTTTCTCAATTCTGCTGTGTCACTCATGCACCCGCAGAACATTTGTTCCAAACAAGTGTTAAACAATGATCTCTAGTAAAAGATTATCTAATCATTGTCCTTTGATAGTCAGTAAAATTTCCACTGCTGAATCCCCCACTATCAACATCCACGGGATGCATTTGACCAGCAGCTTCGTTGCATTAGCCATAAAAAATTGTGGCTAACAGAGCATGTCAAAAGCCAGAGATCCTGCGGCGAGGTTCTCAGCTTATGACTTCCAGCTCTTGTCCACGATCTGTAAGGTACAATTCGCTAATGTGAACAAATACTCTGCACTGACTGGATGAGTGAACTATTAATTACACTAAGAAAGCTTGGCACAAGCAGTCGCGATGAAGCCCATTTGATTACTTCCGATCACTCCTCCTCACCCTGCACCATAGCAAACAGAGGCAGCCGTGTGTATCATCTACAAGTTGCACAGGGGGAACTCATTCCAGCTTCCTTAAACAGTTCGAAGACAAAGACCACTGCAATCTCGAAGGATTAATGCAGTCCTGATTTGGAAATATGACCGATTTCTTTCGCTGTAGCTGGGTTAAAATCCTGATCAACTCGCTCTAACAGCACTGTGTGTACACCCACATCTCAGCGACTGCATTGATTCTAGAGGGATACACACTACCTTCTCAATGCAGCTGGAAATAGGCAACAAATGCTGTCCCAGCCAGTGATGCCTGCATCCCATAAGTTAATATATATATAAAAAATGTATTTGGAGGGCAGAGGTGAACCTTCAGATTCAGAGCCTGCTCAGACCTGTTGATAGTTGAACACGACTAATCGAATATTATGGTGACAGTTATGGGAGACAGTTGATGATAACGGATTATTTAGTTTGTGGAGTAAAACGGAATAACATAAATTCCTTGAAACATTTAAAAACGAACACACATTTCAGAATGAAGACATTGTGCATTTTTCCAGAGCATCTGCGTAAATATATTTGAATCCCGGAATAGAAGAGCTTAGAAACATAAATATCGTTCAGATATCTCTTTATGGACTGCAAAAAGCAAACGTGGATACTTGTTATACAACCTGAGCAGTAGGAGCATAACTAAAGTTTAGCCTGAAACTCATAACTGTGCATTCTCCATTTATCTTCAAGAAAGACGATGACAATGCTTTCAGAACAAAGAAAAATACAGCTCAGGACACGCGCTTCGAGACACTCGTCCTGCAGTAGTTTCTAAACTAAAAACGTGTTGTGTCTACAGTATCCCGCTCTCCACTGCCTATTCATGTAACTGTCAAGAATTCTCTTAAACGATGTTATTGAATCTGCTTCTACAACCTTCACTGGCCATACATTCAATATTTTGCCTCTCCCCCTCCCCCGTATAAAGAAATTACCTGTTACATTTTGTTCAAGCATTCCCCTTTTTGCTTTCAACATAGGTATCCTAATAATTGACGTTTTTCATTCGCCCTGAAAAACGACTTCGACTTTCATTTTATCCACGACCCTCTGAATTATGCAAAGTTCTATCAGTTACCCAACTCTCCAAGTTTCAAGTGAAACCGATCAATTTCTTCCCAATCTCTCCTCACAGCTAATATCATCCAAAGCAGTTAACTGGTAAAACATTTTCTGTACCCGATCCAAATCCATCACATCCTTCCGTGTGCCAAACAGAACTATACTCAGTGTTCCACACATGATCAAAGTTCCAACTGGCTGCAAAACGACTTCTCATTCTTGTACTCCAGACACTGACAGATAAAGGCTGGCATGACATGCATCCTTTTGGCCATGTGCTCCTCTTCTACTGCCACTTTCACGAATTAATCTGTTAATGTTTCTAAGAGTTCTGCCATTTCGGACTTCCAAAATGTATTTTCTTTAAAAGATTAATATCCACGTGGAAAGACATCAGTTAATTTTAGATATCCAACATGTTTTTCTCAGACGGATGTCACGCCGAACAATTTTGGTAGTTTTATTTTGTGTGTGTGGACAAGGGAAGTTCTGTCCTTATAGTTTTGTGGATCTTTGCAAAATATTTGGCAAGTTCCGACTTGGGAGATTGATTGAAAAGGCTAAACCTAGTGTAAGTTGGGGAAACGTGGCAAGCTGGATGAGAAACTGGCTTAGTAATAGGACTTAAAGTGTTATTGCATGAGGCTGTTCGATGGACGGCAAGCCAGTATCCAAAGGCATAATGATCAGCACGGCAACGTTTATAATGTATTATATTCATAAATAACGCAGATGGAGGTGTGGTAGGGAAGAACGATAAACACGTTTGCAGATGACACTATGCTTTGGAGAGTGTTTATTGCTTACAGGCTGATATAGATTGGATGGTTAGAATGACAGATCAGTGACAGATTTATTTAACTCGAATAAGTGTGACAAGATCACTATTGGAGGAGAAACAAAATGAGGCAATGGCGAATGAGAGCTGGAATACTGTGTGCAATTCTGGTCACCTCACTATAATAACACTTGAGGCTGTACAAAGGACATTTCCCAGAATGCTGCCTGGGATGGAGCATGTGAGCAAGTGAGTTGGCATCGCTTGGTTTATTTTAAGGATTGAAATTCATTTTTACATTGGTCGGCGCAACATCGAAGGCCGAAGGGCCTGTTCTGTGCTGTAATGTTCTATGTTCTATTTTCATTAGATTATTTTTCTGAACGAAGCTCGCAAGCACAGCAGGCAATAGCAGAGGTAAATGGTACGTTGGACTTAATAGCAAGCGGATTTGAGTATAACAATGGGGATGTTTCATTGTCATTGAGCAAGGAGTTATTGAGGTCATATCTTGAATTCTGTATCCTTATGTGAGGAACGATGCCCTTGTTATAGACAGAGTACAGCGAAGGTTTACCAGGCTGATTCCTCGCATGGCTGGTCTGTCATATGAGCAGATACTCCTCACTGAGGATTAATTATATTTGTGATTAGAAGAGTGAGATGAGATTTGGGCAGGGCAGAATCACAAAGAATGTTCGAATTGGCTGGATATTGCAAAGCAGTTACGAAATTTTCAGAGAAAGGATAAAACTTTTAGACCTGAGCTGAGGTGTTATTTTCGCCCAGAGCCTGTGACGAGCTTACAAAATCCACTACTACAAAAGTAGTCGGGTCCAACAATTGCGACTTTTCAATACTAAATTCGATTTACCTCTGGGATCTTAAGGACTCAATGGATATAGTAGGGAAAGTGGGGTCAGGATATTGAACTTGATGAATAGCCGTGATCAAGATGATTGGGAGGGTAAGGTCAAAAGATCAAATTGATAATTCATGCTTCTATTTTCTATATTCTTCTGTTTAGAGCAAATAACTTTAAGGGAGGCATGGTTCACGTGCATCGGATTAGAGGGATATAGAGAGGATGAATAAAGATTATCTGTTCCCTTGGTTGAGGGGCCAATAACAAAGGTGCATACTTTTAGGATGAGGGACACGAGTTTCAGATGGGATTTGATAAAAGACAATTTCTTCACTGAAAATGAAATGTAACATTAGAAAAACTGCCTGGGAATATAGGCGAGGTCATAAAATTTCAAGGCGTAAAAGCGGGTTGAATAAGCTTCAATTATGTGAATATTCAATGATATGGAATAACAAAGAACAAAGAACAAAAAGCACGGGAAAAAGGCCCTTCGGCTCAACAAGCCCGCGCCGCCACCCTGATGTTCCCACCTGTACCCGCGATCCCTGTCCATGTTTATAGATCTATGGATTAACAACCAAATTTGAGACAATGTAGGGAGAATTTGTTTTGCCAATTAGCCTAAGAGCACATCTTTGGGATGTGGGAGGAAACCGGAGCACCCGGAGTAAACCCACGCAAGCACGGCAGAATGTGCAAACTCCCACGGACACAGGCCCAAATCCATGTATCTGTACAGCACAGCGATAGTCACTGAGCTGTCGTGTTGCCCATCAGATGGTCCAGGTCAAGCATACACTAACGACATGAAGCAGTAGGATACTCTCGAAAAAGATCCAAGAGCAGCCCTCTCACGACCCAACGCGTGTATGTCCCTCGTTAGACAACAGGTGGACCAAAGCACCTGTAGGATAAAAACAAGTACATCAATGTCATCATCTATTGACACATTTCCCAGGGACTCCCAAGTCTCATGATCCTTATTTTAAATCAGCTTTCTATACCCCTCAATTCTGTTCATGTGCTCATCTAAGTGTTTCTTAAATAAATCCAGAGTACCTGCCTCCACCATTTTACTTGGCAGCACATTCCATACCCCCACCACCCTCTGTGTGAAAAAACTCCCACTAGCATCCAAATTATACCTTACCCCCCTCACCCTAAGCCCGTGACCCCTCGTGTTATTTGAGTCCATCCGAGGAAAAAGCTTAATCCTGTTTACTCTACCTATCCCCTTCAAAATCTTGTACACCTCTATCAGATCTCCTCTAAGTCTACGTCTTTCTAAGGAAAACAATGCCAATTTGCTTCGTCTGTCCTCGTAACTCAGAGCTTCCATACCAGGCAGCATCCTGGTAAACCTCCTCTGCACTCTCTCCAGAGTCTCCACGTCCTTCCGGTAGTAAGGCGACCAGAACTGGATGCAGTATTCCAAAAGAGGTCTAAGCAGCTTTTTTTATATAACTGCAACATTAAAGGCCAGCTCTTGTACTCTATACCCCTTCAAAGAACAAAAGAACAAAGAACAAAACAGCACAGGAAACAGGCCATTCGGCCCAACGAGCCCGCACCGCTACCCTGATGTTCCCATCTCTACCTGCGATCCCTGTCAATGTTTATAGATCTATGGATTAAAAACCAGATTTGAGACAATTTAGGGAGAATTTGTTTTGGCAATTAGCCTAAGAGCACTTCTTTGGGATGTGGGAGGAGCTCCCGGAGAAAACCCACGCAAGCACGGGGAGAATGCGCAAAATCCCACAAACACAGGCCCAAATCCATGTATCTGCACAGCACAGAGATAGTCACTGACCTGTCGTGTTGCCCATCAGATGGTCCAGGTCAAGTGTACACTAACAACGTGAAGCAGTAGGATAATCTCGAAAAAGATCCAAAAGCAGTCCTCTCACGACCCATCGTGTGTATGCCCCTCGTTAGACAACAAGGTGGACCAAAGCACCTGTAGGATAAAAACAAGTACATCAACATCATCATCCATTTACACACTTCCAAGAGACATCAAGGCTCATGATCCCTATTTTAAATCAGTTTTCTATACCCCTCCATTCCCATTCCGTTCATGTGTCATCTAAGTTTTTCGTAAATAACTCCAGAGTACCTGCCTCCACCACATTACTTGGCAGTGCATTCCATATCCCCATCACCCTCTGTGTGAAAGAACTCCCTGATGTTCCCATCTCTCCCCGCGATCCCTGTCAATGTTTATAGATCTATGGATTAAAAACCAAATTTGAGACAATTTAGGGAGAATTTGTTTTGCCAATTAGCCTAAGAGCACTTCTTTGGGATGTGGGAGGAAACCGGAGCTCCCAGAGAAAACCCACGCAAGCACGGGGAGAATGCGCAAAATCCCACAAACACAGGCCCAAATCCATTTATCTGCACAGCACAGAGATAGTCACTGAGCTATCGTGTTGCCCATCAGATGGTCCAGGTCAAGTGTACACTAACAACATTGTTCCCTTGGAGCAGCACGGAGAGGCAGCGATTTGGGAAAGCGTGAAGTTCGTGTGTTAAGTACTTTTTTAACTTTTCTCTTTGTTTAAAATAGCGAGCGGGGGTAGTTTTTGCCGTTTTTATTTAAACTAACAAGAAACCGGAAGTCGTCACTAGGAGGCTGCCGGTAGTTGTAGTTTTTTTTCTCTGTCTCTATAAATTGGTCCAGAGAGGAAACCCGATACTCTACACAGGTAGAGTATCCCACCCTCCCCCCTCCTCTAACCTAATAATAAATGTGTGTGGGAAGTTTTTTTTTTCTCTCTCCTTAAAGTAAATTAAAGTATTAGGGATGGCAGTGCAGGCAGTCCGTTGCAACTCCTGTAGTGTGTACGAGGTGAGGGATGCCAGTAGTGTTCATGCTGATTATACCTGCAAGAAGTGTGCCCATTTGCAGCTCCTTGAGGATCGTGTTAAGGAGCTGGAGCTGGAATTAGAGGAACTCAGGATAATCCGAGAGGTTGAGGAGGATATTGGCAGGAGTGACAAAGAGATAGTCACTCCTAAAAGTGATTCGTGGCTAACTGTTAGGAGGAGGGGTAAGAAGCAATCGGGTAGACAATCCCCTGGGGCTGTTCCCCTCCGAAACAAATTTTCTGTCTTGGATGCTACAGTTGAGGAAGAATCAACTGGAGGTGGCCAAAGGGAGCAGGTCTCTGGGGGTGAGCCTGCTGAGAATGCTCAGGTGGGTAGGAAAAACAAGAGATTGGGCCTAGTAATTGGAGACTCCATAGTTAGAGGGACAGATAGGAGAGTAAATAGTAATAAAAGTGACTCAGGGCTGGTATGTTGCCTCCCAGGTGCTGGAGTCCAGGATGTCACAGATAGGGTTTTTAAGATTCTTAAGGGAGAGGGGAGTCAACCCCAAGTCATAGTTCATGTAGGGACACATGATATAGGTAGGAAAAGGGAAGGGGATATTAAACAGAAAATTTATGGAGTTGGGGTGGAAGCTTAGGGCCAAAACTGGCAGAGTGGTTATCTCTGGACTCTTGTCTGTGCCAAGGGATAGTTTGGAGAAGAACAGAGAGAGGGAATGTTTGAACTTGTGGCTACGGGGATGGTGCAGGAGGGAGGGGTTCAGGATCCTGAACAATTGGGACTCATTCTGGGATAGGTGGGACCTCTACAAGAGAGATGGTCTACACCTGAACCAGAGGGGAACTAATATCTTGGGGGGAAAATTTGCTAAGGCTATGCAGGGGGCTTTAAACTGATTCAGGGGAAGGGCATGGTTTAAAATGCGTATACTTTAATGCAAGGAGTATTCGCAATAAGGGGGAGGAACTTGCAGCTTGGACCAGTACCTGGAACTTCGATGTTGTGGCCATTTCAGAGACTTGGGTAGAGCAGGGACAAGAATGGATGTTGCAGGTTCCGGGGTTCAAATGCTTTAGTCGGAGTAGAGAAGGAGATAGAAGGGGGGGAGGAGTGGCATTATTAGTCAAAGACTGTATCACAGTGACAGAGAAGAAGTTTGATGAGGACTTGTCTGTTGAGGTAGTATGGGCTGAGATTAGAAACAGGAGAGGAGAGGTCACCCTGTTGGGAGGCTTTTATAGACCTCCTAAAAGTTCTAGAGAGGTAGAGGAAAGGATTGCAAAGTCAATTCTGGTCAGGAGTGAAAGTAATAGGGTAATTGTTTTGGGGGACTTTAACTTTACTAATATTGATTGGAATAGCTATAGCTCTAGCTCGTTAGAGGGGTCAGTTTTCGTACAAAGTGTGCAGGAGGGTTTTTTGACACAGTATGTAGATAGGCCAACTAGAGGTGAGGCTACATTGGATTTGGTGCTGGGCAATGAGCCAGACCAGGTGTTAGGCTTGGAAGTTGGTGACCATTTTGGTGATAGTGACCACAATTCGGTTACGTTCACCTTAGTGATGGATAGGGATAGGCATGAAGCTGGGGCAGTAGTTATAGCTGGGGGAAGGGTAATTATGAGGCCATCAGGAGAGAATTAGGGTGCATAGATTGGACTAGGAAACTACAGGGACTGGGAACATCTGGAATGTGGAGCTATTCAAGGAGCAGCTGCTGCAAGTCCTTGATAAGTATGTTCCTGTCAGGCAAGGAGGAAATGGTCGAGTAAGAGAACCTTGGTGTACGAAAAAAGTTGATTTGCTGGTTAAAAGGAAAAAGGCGGCTTATGTCAGGATGAGGCTTGAAGGCTCGGTTAGTGCAATGGATAGCTATAGATTAGCCAGGAGGGAGCTAAAGGGGGAATTGAGGAGAGCAAAGAGAGGACATGAGAAGACTTTGGCTGATAGGATTAGGGAGAAGCCTAAAGCTTTCTTTAGATATGTTAAGAATAGAAGATTGGTTAGGGCAAGATTAGGGCCAGTCATAGACAGCAGTGGGAAGTTGTGCGTGGAGCCTGAGGAGATTGGAGACGTACTGAATAAATATTTCTCTTCGGTATTCATGCAGGGTGATGTAAATGTAGTTATGGAGAACACTGAGGTACAGGGTAGCAAACTGGAAGGTATCGAAGTAGATAGGGAGGATGTGCTGGATATTCTCGAAGGTTTGAAGTTGGATAAGTCCCCTGGGCCGGACGGGATTTACCCTAGGATTCTCTGGGAGGCAAGAGAGGAGATTGCAGAGCCTCTGGCTCTGATCTTCAGGTCGTCGTTGGTTACGGGTATGGTTCCGGAAGACTGGAGGATAGCGAATGTGGTCCCATTGTTCAAGAAGGGGAAGAGAGACTTCCAGGGAATTATAGGCCAGTGAGTCTTACTTCTGTTGTGGGCAAAGTATTGGAGAGAACTATTAGGGATAGGATTTATAGTTATTTAGAGAGAAATGAATTGATTGGGGATAGTCAGCATGGTTTTGTGAAGGGTAGGTCGTGCCTTACTAACCTCATTGAGTTTTTTGAAAAAGTGACTAAGGAGGTGGATGGGTGTAAGGCGGTTGATGTGGTATATATGGACTTTAGTAAGGCGTTTGATAAGGTGGCCCATGGAAGACTTCTGCAGAAAATGCAGATGTATGGGATAGAGGGTGATTTAGCTAATTGGGTTCGGAATTGGCTAGCAGGTAGAAGACAGAGGGTGGTGGTTGATGGGAGATATTCATCTTGGAGTTCGGTGACAAGTGGTGTACCTCAGGGGTCTGTTTTGGGGCCCCTGCTGTTTGTAATTTTTTATAAATGATCTGGATGAGGGTATTGAAGGATGGATTAGTAAATTTGCAGATGACACTAAAGTCGGTGGAGTGGTAGATAGTGAAGGGGGTGTTATAGTTTGCAGAGAGACTTGGACAAGTTGCAGAGCTGGGCCGAGAGGTGGCAAATGGAGATTAATGTGGGAAAGTGTGAGGTAATGCACTATGGCAGAAATAATAAATGTGTAGAGTATAGGGCTAATGGTAGGATTCTTAGTAGTCTAGATGAACAGAGGGATCTTGGTGTTATGTGCATAGATCCCTGAAAGTAGGCAGTCAAGTCGAGAAGGTTGTTAAGAAGGCATATGGAGTCTTAGCTTTTATTGGTAGGGGATTGAATTTCGGAGCCGCAACGTCATGTTGCAACTGTACAAAACTCTAGTGCGGCCGCACTTGGAGTATTGTGTACAGTTCTGGTCCCTGCATTATAAGAAAGATGTGGAGGCATTGGAGATGGTACAGAGGAGGTTTACCAGGATGTTGCCTGGTATGGAGGGCAGGTCTTATGAGGAGAGGCTGAGGGATTTGAGGTTGTTTTCGTTAGGAAGGAGGAGGCTAAGAGGGGACCTGATCGAAACATATAAGATGATTAGAGGTTTTGATAGGGTGGACAGTGATAGCCTTTTTTCTAGGATGGAAAAAGCTAGCACGAGGGGACACAGCTTTAAATTAAGGGGTGATAGGTATAGGACGGATATCAGAGGCAGGTTCTTTACCCAAAGGGTGGTTCGGGAGTGGAATGCCCTGCCTGCAGCGGTTGTAGATGCGCCAAGTTTGGTGGCGTTTAAGAGGTTAGTTGATAAGTATATGGAAGAGAAGGGCATGGTTTAGTTTGGAGGGGGATTGCTTTTTATATTGGTCGGCGCAACATCGAAGGCCGAAGGGCCTGTTCTGCGCTGTAATGTTCTATGTTCTGTGTTCTAAGCAGTAGGATAATCTCGAAAAAGATCCAAAAGCAGTCCTCTCACGACCCATCGTGTGTATGCCCCTCGTTAGACAACAAGGTGGACCAAAGCACCTGTAGGATAAAAACAAGTACATCAACATCATCATCCATTTACACACTTCCCAGGGACACCAAGGCTCATGATCCCTATTTTAAATCAGTTTTCTATACCTCTCCATTCCCATTCTGTTCATGTGTCCATCTAAGTTTTTCGTAAATAACTCCAGAGTACCTGCCTCCACCACATTACTTGGCAGTGCATTCCATATCCCCATCACCCTCTGTGTGAAAGAACTCCCTGATGTTCCCATCTCTCCCCGCGATCCCTGTCAATGTTTATAGATCTATGGATTAAAAACCAAATTTGAGACAATTTAGGGAGAATTTGTTTTGCCAATTAGCCTAAGAGCACTTCTTTGGGATGTGGGAGGGAACCGGAGCTCCCGGAGAAAACCCACGCAAGCACGGGGAGAATGTGCAGAATCCCACAGACACAGGCCCAAATCCATGCTTAACCCTGTTTACTCTATCAATCCCCTTCAAAATCTTGTACACCTCTATCAGATCTCCTCTAAGTCTACGTCTTCCTAAGGAAAACAGTCCCAATTTGCCTAATCTCTCCTCATAATTCAGCCCTTCCGTACCAGACAGCATCCTGGTAGACCTCCTCTGCACTCTCTCCAGAGTCTCCATGTCCTTCCGGTAGTAAGGCGACCAGAACATGACGCAGTATTCCAAATGAGGTCTAACCAGCGTTTTATACAACTGCAACATTAAAGGCCAGCTCTTGTACTCTATACTCCTTCCTATAAAGGCTAACATACTATATGCTTTCTTCACAACCTTCTCCACTTGCTCTGCCACTTTCAGAGACTTGTTCACCTGTACCCCCAGGTCCCTCTGCGTTTCTATACTCTTAATAGGTCTACCCTTTATCATATACCTCCCCCCTACATTCTTTCTCCCGAAATGCATCACCTCACATTTGTCAGGATTGAATTCCATCTGCCATCTGTCTGCCCAAGCCACCAGCCTATGTCCTGCTGTATCGCCTGGCAATGTTCCTCACTATCCGCAAGTCCAGCCATCTTTGTATTGTCTGCAAACTTGCTGATCACTCCACTTACTCCCTCTTCCAAGTTATTTATATATATTACAAATAGAAGAGGTCCCAGTACCAAGCCCTGTGGCACACCACTAGTGACCGACCTCCAGCTAGAGCAACACCCTTCCAATATTACTCTGTCTCCTATTACCAAGCAAGTTACTTATCCATCTAGCTACCTGTCCTTGTATCCCACTTGCATTGATCGTCTCGGCTAACCTCCCATGAGGGGCTTTGTCAAACGCCTTACTAAAATCCAAATACACAAAATCAACGGCTCGCCCGTCGTCCACCGTTTTCGTCAGCTCGTCAAAAAATCCCCTTAACAAATCC
Source organism: Sphyrna mokarran (assembly GCA_024679065.1). NCBI lineage: Eukaryota > Metazoa > Chordata > Chondrichthyes > Carcharhiniformes > Carcharhinidae > Sphyrna > Sphyrna mokarran. Next base: position 57,102,514 of record JAGIQG010000017.1, on the reverse strand, counting down.
ATTCTGCGTATCCCTAATCAGATCGCAATGCTCTAAGTGCCTATACATCCTATCTCTAAGAATCCCCTCCAACAGCTTCCCTACCACTGACGTCAAACTCACGGGCCTATAATTTCCAGGGTTATCCCTACTACCCTTTTTAAACAATGTTACAACATTAGCTATTCTCCAGTCCTCTGGGACCTCACTTGTGTCCAAGGAAGAGACAAAGATTTGCGTCAGAGGCCCAGCAATTTCACCTCGCACCTCCCTAAGCAGTCTGGGATAAATGCCATCAGGCCCAGGAGGTTTATCAGTTTTAATGCTACCTAGAAGCTCTAACACTTCCTCCCTCGGTATGGATATTTCCCTCAACTGGTCCACAGCTCCCTCAGAGACAGGAGCTGTCACCAAGCCCCTCTCCTTCGTGAATACCGATGCAAAGTATTCATTCAGGATCTCCGCCATTCCCTCGGGCTCTAAGCACAGTTCCCCTCCTCTGTCCCTAAGAGGTCTGATTTTTCCTCAACCACCCTTTTATTCCTAACATAGGAATAAAAAGCCTTTGGGTTTTCCTTAATCCTATCCGCCAAAATCATTTCATGCCCCCTTTTTGCACTTCTAACTCCCTGTTTGAGCTCTCTCCTACTCTCTCTATATTCCTTCAATGCTGTCTCCATTCCCAGCTGCTTTGATCATACGCTTCTCTTTTCTTCCTAACGAAGTCCGCAATATCCCTAGTAATCCACGGCTCTCTCATCCTACCTTTCCCATCTTTCCTCTTGGCCGGCACATACTTATCTTGTAATATTTTCGGACTTACCTCAAACAATCGTACCCAATCAGTTTCCCAATGTTCCTGCCTAATCCGACCGTAGTTAGCCTTCCCCCAATTCAGCACCCTGCCCCTAGGATAACAAGCATCCTTTTCCATCAGTATCCTAAACTAGACAGAATTGTGTATCCTAAAGTAGACAGATAAGTGCAGAGAAATATGATTACTTTGCCATTAGTGATCGATATTCATGGTGCAGATTTGGTCGCCTGAAAACTATTTCTTTACTGAATGAATCCATGTCTCCAGTGTGACACTTTTTTTTTCAAATCTGCTCTCTTTGTCTTAATGCAGGGGTATTGAAACCGGATGAAAAACCAGATCTGCACAATAATCGGTCATCAGTCCAGTGAGTTTTATTGATATATTTTATAATTCTGAAATACAGAGATCTGTTGCAGCCACAATAAAAGGACGGCTGATTTGAAGCTGGCTGCTAAGGAAACTATTACCATTCAGATATTTCATTCAAAAGCGCTGGTTCGGCGCAGCAGTATTGGCCATATCAACACAGATTAGAAATCGGTTGAACCCAGTCCGGTGCGCAGAGCTCATATTGGCAGACCCCACCAAACATTCCGTAACCGAATCTCGCCGCTGAAACAAAACAAAAGAGAATTTTTTTTTGGTCTGCATTTATGGATGATGAAATAGACGGTAGATATGAGAACATCAGTAATCCGAAGCGGTTTTGTTACATGCAGATGAGGGCGGTTGTAACAATACAACTTTGCAAAATTACTTTTCACCTTCATGTGCCAAACGGGCTTCCTCTGACATTTACCTTCATTATTCAAACAATTATTGCCGGTGACAGTGAGTTATAAATTCCCTTCGCATTATATTGAATATTTATTCGCTTGTACATCTGATTTGATGTATTCGCGACTTTCTTATAATAATGCACTATGGAGTTAATTATGTGATAAGATTTGAAATCAAGTATCAGTGAGGAGCAGTGAGAGAACTTCAAACTTGAGCCCAGGGAAGAGCAGATAAGTTCACCTTGGATGAAATGATGAGATTCGGCTGATTATTTTTGGAGAGCAGAGTTCTCTGAAAATTTTGGGCCTAGTAACCATTTAGGAGATAAAGATGTGAAGATCGTGGTGGGGAGAGGGGCGGGAGTGGGGTCGGGCAGTTGGGGGTGGCATGGATTTTCAACAAACAGCACCGTGTTTAAATATGATTACTTCATGAGGTGTGGATATCGCTGAAGAGGGCCGAATATACTTGAGAAGGTGGTAATGTGTTGTGATTTGTGTCGTTATTTTCATCTGAAATGCTGTTATGAAATAAATTGGTCAGTTCCGATCTCGGAAGAGTTAAGGCATACTTTTCGGCTTAGAGCAAACTTGCATGTGGTGCATTATCCAAGTACCTGCAACCTTTATACTTCTGGTTGATACAGGCTGTCTGATTGGAAGCAGCTTTCAAGGCACTTTGAGATAGAACATAGAACATAGAACATTACAGCGCAGAACAGGCCCTTCGGCCCTCGATGTTGCGCCGACCAATTAGGAACAAGCAGTGACCCTCTAACCAAAACCATTCCCTTTTCATCCATAAACTTATCTACTAACCTCTTAAACGCCACCAAACTTGGCGCATCTACATCTGACGCAGGCAAGGCATTCCATACCCTTACCACCCTCTGGGTAAAGAACCTACCTCTGACATCTGTCCTAAAACCACCACCCCTTTATTTAAAGCTATGTCCCCTCGTGCTAGCTTTCTCCATCCTAGGAAAAAGGCTATCACTGTCCCCCCTATCCAATCCTTTGTCATCTTATATGCCGCAATTAGGTCACCGCGCACCTTCTTCTCTCTAATGAAAATAACCTCAGTCCCTCAGCCTTTCCTCATAAGCCTTCCACCATACCAGGCAACATCCTGGTAAACCTCTCCTGTCACCCTTTCCAATGTTCCACATCTTTCTTATAATGCGGCGACCAGAACTGTACGCAATACTCCAAGTGCGGCCGCACCAGAGTTTTGTACAGTTGTAACATAACCTCACGGCTCCTAAATTCAATCCCTCTACCAATAAAAGCTAACACACCGTACACCTTCTTAACAACTTTATCAACCTGGGTGCCAACTTTCAAAGAGCTATGTACTTGTACTCCAAGATCCCTCAACTCGACAACACTATTAAGGGTCCTTCCATTAGCACCATATTTCATATGCCTGTTATTCCTCCCAAAGTGAATCACCTCACACATATCCGTATTGAATTCCATTTGCCACCTCACGGCCCAACTCTGCAACCTATCTATGTCCCTCTGCAAACTGTAACATCCATCCTCGCTGCCTACAACTCCCCCCACTTTGGTATCGTCAGCAAATTTACTAATCAACCGTCTACACCCTCATCTAGGTCATTTATAAAAATGACAAACAGCAGTGGCCCTAAAACAGATCCTTGAGGTACACCACTTGCAACTGCACTCCAGGTTGAATATTTCCCAACAACCACCACCCTCTGTCTTCTATCAGCTAGCCAATTCCTAATCCAAACTGCTAAATCACCTTCAATCCCATGCATCTGCACTTTCTGCAGTACCCTACCATGGGGAACCTTGTCAAACGCTTTGCTAAAATCCATATACACTACATCAACTGCCCTACCCTTATCTACCTCTTTGGTCACCTCCTCAAAAAACTCAATAAGATTTGTGAGGCACGACCTACCCTTCACAAATCCGTGCTGACTATCCCTAATCAATTTATTCCTCTCTAGATGCTTATAAATCCTATCCCTTATAATTCTTTCCAAGACCTTGCCCACAACAGAAGTCAGGCTAACAGGTCTATAATTTCCAGAATGGTCCCTACTCCCCTTTTTGAAAAAAGGGGCAACATCGGGTTTTTAAGATTCTTAAGGGTGAGGGGAGTCAGCCCCAAGTCATAGTTCATGTGGGGACACATGATGTAGGTAGGACAAGGGAAGGGGATATTAAACAGAAATTTATGGAGTTAGGGTGTAAGCTTAGGTCCATAACAGGCAGAGTGGTTATCTCTGGACTCTTGCCTGTGCCAAGAGATAGTTTAGAGATGAACAGAGAAAGGGATAGTTTGAACTCATGGCTGCGTGGATGGTGCAGGAGGGAGGGGTTCAGGTTCCTTAACAATTGGGACTCATTCTGGGATAGGTGGGACCTCTTCAAGAGAGATGGTCTATACCTGAACCAGAGGGGGACTAATATCTTGGGGGGAAAATTTGCTAAGGCTATGATGGGGGCTTTAAACTGATTCGGGGGGGGTGGGATCCTAAGTAGTTGGGGTGCTAAGAGGGATGAGAGTAAGGGGGTCATAGAGGAAAGCTGTAAAACACAGCAGCGTACGGGTGGGGTAGGGCATGGTTTGAAATGCGCATACTTTAATGCAAGGAGTATTCGCAATAAGGGGGAGGAACTTGTAGCTTGGACCAGTACTTGGAACTTCGATGTTGTGGCCATTTCAGAGACTTGGGTAGAGCAGGGACAAGAATGGATGTTGCAGGTTCCAGGGTTCAAATGCTTTAGTCGGAGTAGAGAAGGAGGTAGAAGGGGGGCAGGAGTGGCATTATTAGTCAAAGACTGTATCACAGTGACAGAAAAGAAGTTTGATGAGGACTTGTCTGTTGAGGTAGTATGGGCTGAGATTAGAAACAGGAGAGGAGAGGTCACCCTGTTGGGAGTCTTTTACAGACCTCCTAATAGTTCTAGAGAGGTTGAGGAAAGGATTGCGAAGTCTATTCTGATTAGGAGTGAAAGTAGTAGGGTAATTGTGATGGGGGACTTTAACTTTGCTAATATTGATTGGAATAGCTATAGCTCTAGCTCGTTAGAGGGGTCAGTTTTCGTACAGAGTGTGCAGGAAGGTTTTTTGACTCAGTATGTAGATAGGCCAACTAGAGGTGAGGCTACATTGGATTTGGTGCTGGGCAATGAGCCAGACCAGGTGTTAGGCTTGGAAGTTAGTGAACATTTGGGTGATAGTGACCACAATTCGGTTACGTTCACCTTAGTGATGGATAGGGATAGGCATGAAGCTGGGGGCAGTAGTTATAGCTGGGGGAAGGGTAATTATGAGGCCATCAGGAGAGAATTAGGGTGCATAGATTGGACTAGGAAACTACAGGGACTGGGAACATCTGGAATGTGGAGCTTATTCAAGGAGCAGCTGCTGCGAGTCCTTGATAAGTATGTCCCTGTCAGGCAGGGAGGAAATGGTCGAGTAAGGGAGCCTTGGTGTACAAAAAAGTTGATTTACTGGTTAAAAGGAAAAAGGAGGCTTATGTCAGGATGAGGCTTGAAGGCTCAGTTAGTGCAATGGATAGCTATAGAGTAGCCAGGAAGGAGGTAAAAAGTGAATTGAGGAGAGCTAAGAGGGGACACGAGAAGATGTTGGCTGATAGGATTAAGGAGAATCCTAAAGCTTTCTTTCGATATGTTAGGAATAGAAGATTGGTTAGGGCAAGATTAGGGCCAGTCATAGATAGCAGTGGGAAGTTGTGCGTGGAGCCTGAAGAGATTGGTGAGGCACTGAATAAATATTGCTCTTCGGTATTCACGCAGAGTGCTGGAAATGTAGCTGTGGAGAGCACTGAGGTACAGGGTTGCAAATTGGGGAGTATTGTAGTAGATAGGGAGGATGTGTTAGAATTTCTCGAGGGTTTGAAGTTGGATAAGTCCCCTGGGCCGGACGGGATTTCCCCTAGGATTCTCTGGGAGGCAAGAGAGGAGATTGCAGAGCCTCTGGCTCTGATCTTCAGGTCCTCGTTGGTTACGGGTGTGGTTCCGGAGGACTGGAGGATGGCGAATGTGGTCCCATTGTTTAAGAATGGGAAGAGAGACCTTCCTGGGAATTATAGGCCAGTGAGTCTTACTTCTGTGGTGGGCAAGGTATTGGAGAGAATTATTAGGGATAGGATTTATAGTTATTTAGAGAGAAATGAATTGATTGGGGATAGTCAGCATGGTTGCGTGAAGGGTAGGTCATGCCTTACTAACCTCATTGAGTTTTTTGAGAAAGTGCCCAGAGAGGTGGATGGGGGTAAGGCGGTTGATGTAGTATATATGGACTTTAGTAAGGCTTTTGATAAGGTGGCCCATGGAAGACTTCTACAGAAAATGCAGATGTGTGGAATAGAAGGTGATTTAGCTAATTGGATTAGGAATTGGCTGGCAGATAGAAGACAGAGGGTGGTGGTTGATGGGAGATATTCATCGTGGAGTTCGGTTACTGGTGGTGTACCTCAGGGATCTGTTTTGGGGCCCCTGCTGTTTGTAATTTTTATAAATGATCTGGATGAGGGTATTGGAGGATGGATTAGTAAATTTGCAGATGACACTAAAGTCGGTGGAGTGGTAGATAGTGAAGAGGGGTGTTATAGTTTACAGAGTGACTTGGACAAGTTGCAGAGCTGGGCCGAGAGTGGCAAATGGAGTTTAATGTGGAAAAGTGTGAGGTAATGCACTTTGGCATGAACAATAAATGTGTAGAGTATAGGGCTAATGGTAGGGCTCTTAATAGTGTTGAGGAACAGAAGGATCTTGGTGTATGTGTCAATAGATCACTGAAAGTAGGCAGTCATGTGGATAAAGTTGTTAAGAAGGCATATGGAGTCTTAGCTTTTATTGGTAGCGGGATTGAATTTAGGAGCCGCAGCATCATGTTGCAACTGTACAAAACTCTAGTGCGGCCGCACTTGGAGTATTGTGTGCAGTTCTGGTCCCCACATTATACGAAAGATGTGGAGGCATTGGAGAGGGTACAGAGGAGGTTTACCAGGATGTTGCCTGGTATGGAGGGCAGGTCCTATGAAGAGAGGTTGAAGGATTTGAGGGTGTTTTCGTTAGAAAGGAGGCGGCTAAGAGGGGATCTTAGTGAAGCATATAAGATGATTAGAGGTTTAGATAGGGTGGACAGTGATAGCCTTTTTCCTAGGTTGGAGAAAGCTAGCACGAGGGGACACAGCTTTAAATTAAAGGGTATGAGTTATAGGACGGATATCAGAGGTAGGTTCTTTACTCAAAGAGTGATTAGGGAGTGGATTGCCCTGCCTGCAGCTGTTGTAGATGCGCCAAGTTTGGTGGCGTTTAAGAGGTTAGTTGATAAGTATATGGAAGAGAAGGGAATGGTTTAGTTTGGAGGGGGCATTGCTTTTTATTTTGGTCGGCACAACATCGAAGGCCGAAGGGCCTGTTCTGTGCTGTATTGTTCTATGTTCTATTTGCCATCCTCCAGTCTTCCGGCACTATACCTGTAGCTAACGACGACATGAAGATCAAAGCCAAAAGCTCTGCAATCTCCTCTCCAGCCTCCCAGAGAATCCAAGGGTAAATCCCATCTGGCCCAGGGGACTTATCAATTTTCATACCCTCAAGATTCGCTAACACCTCCTCCTTATGAACCTCAATCCTACCCAGTCTACAACCTGGTATCGCAGTATTCTCCCCGACAACACTGCCTTTCTCCTGCGTGAATACTAACGAAAAATACTCATTCAGTGTCTCTCCTATCTCCTCAGGCTCCACGCACAACTTCGCACTGCTATCTCTGACTGGCCCTAATCTTGCCCTAACCAATCTTTTATTATTTATATACCTGTAAAAAGCTTTAGGATTCTCCTTAATCCTATCCGCCAAAGTCTTCTCGTGTCCTCTTCTAGCTCTTCTCAACTCCCTCTTTAGCTCCTTCCTGGCTAATTTATAGCTCTCCAGTGCCCTAACTGAGCCTTCACGTCTCATCATTATATAAGCCTCCTTCTTCCTCTTCACCAGAGATTCAACTTCCCTCGTACACCATGGTTCCCTCACTCGACCACTTCCTCCCTGCCTGGCAGGTACATATTCATTAAGGACATGCAGAAGCTGTTCCTTAAATATGCTCCACATTTCAGATGTCCCCAGCCCCTGCAATTTCCTGCTCCACCCTATGCATCCTAAATCTCTCCTAATAGCCTCATAATTACCTTTCCCCCAGCTATAACTACTGTTATTCGGTACGTGCCCATCCCTTTCCATCACTAAGGTAAACGTAACCGAATTGTGGTCACTGTCACCAAAGTGCTCACCCACCTCCAAGTCTAACACCTGGTCTGGTTCATTACCCAGTACCAAATCCAATATAGCCTCGCCTCTTGTTGGCCTATCTACATACTGAGTCATGAAACCTTCCTGCACACATTGAACAAAAACTGACCCCTCTAACGTACTTGAACTATAGCTTTTCCAATCGATATTAGAAAAGTTAAAGTCCCCCATTACAACTACCCTGTTACTTTCACACCTATCCAGGATCAACTTTGCAATCCCTTCCTCTACTTCTCTGGAACTTTTTGGAGGCCTATAAAAAACTCCCAACAGTGTGACCTCTCCTTTCTTGTTTCTAATCTCAGCCCACACTACCTCAGCAGACAAGTCCACATCAAACGTCTTTTCTGCCACCGTAATGCTGTCCTTAACTAACAATGCCACTCCTCCCCCTCTTCTACCACCACCTCTGCTCTGACTGAAACATCTGAACCCCGGAACCTGCAACAACCATTCCTGCCCCTGCTCTATCCACGTCTCTGAAATGGCCACAACATCGAAGTCCCAAGCACCAATCCAGGCTGCAAGTTCATCCACCTTATTGCGTACGCTCCTCGCATTAAAGTATACACATTTCAAACCACCCTCCCGTTTGCCACTATACTGCTGCGACCTAGAAACCTTATCCGTGACCTCCCTATTCACATCCTCCTGTATACTGGCACAACAATTCAGGTTCCCATCCCCCCCGAATCAGTTTAAACCCCCCCGAATAGCACTGGTAAATTTACCCCCAAGATATTGGTACCTCTCCGGTTCAGGTGCAGACCATCCCTCTTGTAGAGGTCCCACCTTCCCCAGAACGAGCCCCAATTGTCCAAATACCTGAGCCCTTCCCTCCTGCACCATCCCTTTAGCCACGAGTTCAAATGTTCTCTCTCCCTATTCTTTTCTATGCTATCCCGCAGCACAGGTAACAAATCAGAGACAACCACTCTGTTAGTTTTAGCCCTAAGTTTCCACCCTAACTCTCTGAATTCCTGCTTTATATCCCCATCCCTTTTCCTACCTACATCATGGGTACCTACATGCACCATAACTTGGGGCTGGTTTCCCTCCCCCTTAAGGATCCCGAACACTTGGTCAGAGATATCACTGACCCCAGCGCCCGGGAGGCAACATACCAACTGCGAGTCCCGCTCCTTCCCACAGACCCTCCTATCTATCCCCTTAACTAGGGAGTCCCCAATCACTAATCCAGATCTTTTCTTCCCCCTTCCCACCTGAGCATCAAGGGCAGGCTCAACTCCCGAGATCTGTACTCCATGGCTTACCCCGGTTGTGTCTACATCCCCAACAGCATCCAAAGCAGAGTACTTATTGCGTAAAGGAACAGCCTGAGGGGAACTCTGCACTGACTGCTTCTTACCCCTTCAACAGTCACCCATGTATCACATTTAGGAGTAACTATCTCTCTGTAGCTTTTATCAACAGCCATTTCTGCTTCCCTAATGATTCTTAATTCCTCCAGTTCCAGCTCCAGGTCCCTAACACGGTCCTCAAGGACGTGGAACTGGATGCTCCTCTGGCAGGTGTAATCAGCTGGGACACTATCAGTGTCCCTCACCTCAAACATCCCACAGGAGGTACATCGCACTGCCTGCACTGCCATCACTATTACTTCCTTTACCCAGAAACAAATATAAACTTAAACTTACCCACTCACACGCCTAGTCTCCTTTTTTTATTAGGTTAGAGGAGGGGGGAGGGTTGGGATACTCTACACGTGTAGAGTATCAGGATTCTTCACCTTCCCAATTTATGGAGGTCCAGGTGAAAAAAAAACTCCTGCACAGGCCTCCCTGTGACTACTTCCTGTTTCCGGTTTTAAGAGTTAAAAAAAAAAGACACGATTTTGGAAAAAAAAAACACAGAAATTTACTCACAGCTCTCCTCACACCAGCCGCTCCCAAGGAACAATAAGGATGTGTATGTGGAGACTCGTGTTAGTCGTTGGGGGGGTTGATGCCGATTGGAAATTGGACGGAGGACAAATAAAGGCTAAAGAACATTGTTGAATTTAAAATTAAATCGTTCAAGTTTCAGCAGGAATAAAACGGTGACATTTGCCAGATCTGAGAACCAAACTTAATATAGAACATAGAATGCTACAGCACAAACTGGCCCTTCGGCCCACAAGTTGCGCCGATCATACCCATACGTACCAGGCTATTGAACTATCTGTAATTCCCAATCCCATTAAATCTCATGTACTCATCCAGAAGTATTTTAAAAGACCCCAGTGAGTTCGCCTCCACCAGCACCGACAGCAGCTGATTCCATTCACTCACCACACTCTGAGTGAAAAACTTACCCCTAACATGTCCTCTGTACTTGCTGTCCAGGACCTTAAACCTGTGTCCCCTCGTAGCGACCATTTCAGCCTTAGGAAATAGCCTCCAAGAATCCACCCTACCTATTCCTCTCAACATTTTCTCAACCTCCATCAGGTCGCCTCTCAACCTTCGTCTCTCCAGGGAGAAGAGACCTAGCTCACTCAACCTACCTTCATAAGCATACCTGCCAATCCAGACAACATCCTTATAACTCTCCTCTGCACCTTCTCAGTAGCTTCGACATCTTTCCTGTAGTGAGGCGACCAGAACTACACACAGTACTCCAAGTGGGGTCTTATGATGTTGGAGCATTACCTCCCGACTCCTAAATCCAGTCCCTCCAGTACACAGAACGCCTTCTTAACCACATCCTCCACCTCCGAGACCGATTTAAGAGTCCTATGTTCCCGGGCACCCATGTCCTTCTGCTCCTCAACACTGCTAAGACTCTACACTTGATATTGTACTCCATCATCCCGTTGGTCCTTCCAAAATGGACCATTACACATTTATCCGCGTTGAAATCCATCTGCTACCTCTCCGTCCGGTTTCGCATCCTATCTATGTCTCGCTGGACTTTTGACAACCCTCCAGACTATCCACAATACCACGAATCTTTTTTATCGTAGACGAACTTACTAACCCATCCCTCCACTTCCTCATCCAGGTCATTTATGAAAATGACAAACAGCAAGGTTCGTAGAACAGATCTCTGGGGCACTCCACTGTGACCGACCTCCATGCAGAATAAGACCCATCCACAAGCACTCTCTGCCTTCTGCAGGCAAGCCAGTTCTGAATCCACAACGCCAAAGCCCCCTGGATCTCTTACCCTCTCACATTCTCAAGAATCTTGCATGGGGAGCATTATCAAACGCCTAGCTGAAGTCCATGTAAAACACATTCACCCACTCGTCTTTCGTCAATGTCTTCAGTCACATTTTCAAGGAACTCAACTAGGCTTGTGAGGCACGACCTGCCCTTGACAAAGCCATGTTGACTATTTCTGATCATACTAAGCTTCCCTAAATGTTCATAAATCCTGTCCCCAGAATCCTCTCCATCAATTTACCAACACTGAGGTCAGCCTTACTGGTTGGTAATTTCCTGGGCTATCCCTGTTCCCTTTCTTGAAAATATGCACCACATTCACAATTCGCCAATCGTCCGCATCCTCTCCCATCTCCATCGACGATGCAAAGATCATCGCAAAGGGCTCTGCAATCACATGCCTCACCTCCCTGAGTAACTTGGGGTACATCCCATTCTTTCCTGGCGACTTATCTACCTTGATAAAATTTAAAAGTTCCAACATATCCGCTTTCTAAATGTCCACATACTCAATCTTTTCAGTCCGCTGCAAACTTGCAGTACAACTTCCCAGATCACTTCCTGCAGTGCATACTGAGCCAAAATATTCATTAAGCACCTCTGCCATTTCCTCTGATTCCACGCAGACTTTTACCCTTCACATTTTATAGGTCCTATCCCTTCACTTTTCATCCTTTTACTCTTCACATATTTGTAGAACGCTTTGGGATTCTCCTTAATCTTACCCGCTTCTTCTTTAAGATCCTTTTTACAAGCCTTATGCTCCTCTAGATCTTTAACATATCCTAGGTCCCTGCACCTTTTGTATGTTTTTCTTTCCTTCCTGACTAGGTTCATCACATCCTTTGTGCACCACGGTTTCCGCGAACAATAAAAACCTCCCTGTCTCATCAGAACGTTGCTGTGCAGAGCTCCAGACAAACATTCCTTGAAAACCCGCGACTTTCCTTCAGTATGTTTCCCCAAGAACACCTCCTTCCAGTTTACTCCTTCCAATTTTCTGCCTGATGTCTTCATATTTTCCCTTACTCCAGATAAATATCTTCCTAGCCTGCCTGAACCTATCTCTTTATAATGCTATCGTGAAGGAGATAGAATTATGAACGCTATCCCCAAGATGCTCTCCTACTGATAGATCCGACACGTGTCCTGGTTCATTAGCCAGCACCAGAACGAGTACAGCTTCTCCTCTCGTAGGCTTATCCTAGGAGAAAACCCTCCTGAACACCCCTAACAGACTTCTCCCCATCCAAACCCCTTAACCGTGGAATATTCCAGTCGATGTTTACGTGCCACTTGCGGTATAAATTGGTATAAAATCGCGTTACAATGCAGAGTAAGAACAATTGTATTTTACCAACCATAAGATTTACTGACTTGTTTCGGCTGAAGTGTAGATGTAGACGTCTTGGACAGCAATTTGCTGCACTAGGAGCAAGACACCAAATACTTTACACAGCACTTTCCCCATTTTCCAATGAGTTACAATAAGATGACTTGATTACGGAAGTTCTTTATATTGAGATAAATTAAACATTAAGCTGTTCACTCACTTAATATGGGGATTGGCTCCAAGTTGCTTCTCACTGAAGAACAGCTCACAGACAGGAACAGTTACTGTGGTAAGAGATAAAATATTTTTGTCTTATGCAGGTTAATGATCACAAGCTTTAAAAAAAAAGTCAGGTAAATGATTCAACCGGAGACTCAGAATGCAATGTAAATAATTTGTAAGATTAACTTGTTTCACAATCCACTGGTTACTTTGTCACTTATTTTCGTCATTGTTGTCGTGGTTGTTTAATCTTCCACTCTCCAAGGTATGCATATCTGCTGTGAGGAATCGTTCTGCTAAGACATCGTTATTCATTGATAAACGCACTAGAAAAGTGAAATACCTGGATAGTTTGTAATACGTGCCACGTTTGTTTTCTATGTTCCCTGCAACACTTTGTATGTTATTTCATTGACAGCACTTTTAGCATTAGCAATGAGTCACTGTGAAATATTCTGAGTGTGTAAAATGCGTTATACAAATTAAAATCGTCAGTTTGTATCATTAGTGCTCTTATAACTCTAATTGTTCGGATTTTGTTTTTGTTTTTTTTCTATCTCCCTATATTTCTGTGTATCATAATACGTGTTTCCTTCTTTCCTTCAACTCTGTCTTCATCATGCAAAGTTCTCTTTCAATCCAGATGCATCAATAATTCTCATTGCAGCAGTTGTTAATGTGTTGAATATTTGCCTCTGGTGCCTGGTCCCCTGCCGCTACCCTGCCTGTTGAACTTTTGCTAACTGCCAGAAATGAGCCCCGTTATTTATGATCTGTTGGATCAGCTGTTTGTGTGAAAACAGCACAAACTCCACACTATTGGCTTTGAATAATCTGCATTAGTGACTGGTCATTTTCCAGCACCTTTAGTCGTTTCAAGACATCACGTGAACGGGTGTAAAATGGCTGAACACATGAAACGAATGTGAATCATCAAACCAACATTTCTGCCTGTAGATAATCTGCGATGATTTTGCCTCCTCTATTATATTCACATGTGGGTTTGCCACATCATTGTGGAACCTCCTCCTCCAGATAGTTGTTGAATTGCCAACCCGTACTCATGTTTGGGTGAGTTGTACTGCGAGACATAGATTGAATCTGTTGCCATTGGCAATGATTTGCGTTGATATTTTAGTCTTCCTCCACGGTTCTGCACCTGTTGTATTCTCCCAGTTGGGCCTTCAGTAGGTGATGAGTTCAAATTAGATATATCTGTTTCTGCTCACAGCAGGCGTATCACAGTCTCTTCACTGAGGCATTGATGCACTGTTGTGCAGTTAATTGTATAATGAGCGATATCAGAGCAGATTGGGTTGTATATTGTGCCTAACGGTGTCACTGATGGTTCAAAATATCTCGTGGAATCCTCCATGGGTGTATTAGTTCCATTATGGATCAATCACATTTGACAGAGAAAGGTTGGGGAATGTCAGGGGCTCGGTGGAGGTGTTGGGGCAAAGAGACAGAGACTCTGGGAGTAGGGTGTGCCCTCCTGCAGAGTTGGATTCCCTGTGGATCCTGCTTGCAGCATTCCCAGTCTCTCTTCCTCCCTTTCACTGTGAAGCACTCGGGAGGCAGAGGGAGCTGAAATTCGAATTCCAGAGCCTGGGGGAAAGGCTTGTTCTCAATCCCAGAGTCCTGCTCATGTTTTTAGACAGGGCGCTTGGATTCGTGGATGTGGATGATAAAGATTGTTCTGTTTAACTGGGGCGAGGGACATAGAACATAGAACATAGAACATTACAGCACAGAACAGGCCCTTCGGCCTTCGATGTTGCGCCGACCAATATAAAAAGCAATGACCCTCCAAACTAAACCATTCCCTTCTCTTCCATATACTTATCAAATAACCTCTTAAACGCCACCAAACTTGGCGCATCTACAACTGCTGCAGGCAGGGCATTCCACTCCCGAACCACCCTTTGGGTAAAGAACCTACCTCTGATATCTGTCCTATAACTATCACCCTTAATTTAAAGCTGTGTCCCCTCGTGCTAGCTTTCTCCATCCTAGGAAAAAGGCTATCACTGTCCACCCTATCTAAACCTCTAATCATCTTATGTGTTTCGATAAGGTCCCCTCTTAGCCGCCTCCTTTCTAACGAAAACAACCTCAAATCCCTCAGCCTCTCTTCATCAGACCTGCCCTCCATAACAGGCAACATCCTGGTAAACCTCCTCTGTACCCTCTCCAATGCCTCCACATCTTTCTTATAATGTGGGGACCAGAACTGCACACAATACTCCAAGTGCGGCCGCACTAGAGTTTTGTACAGTTGCAACATGACGTTGCGGCTCCGAAATTCAATCCCTCTACAAATAAAAGCCAAGACTCCATATGCCTTCCTAACAACCTTCTCGACCTGACTGCCTACTTTCAGGGATCTATGCACATACACACCAAGATCCCTCCGTTCATCTAGACTACTAAGAATCCTACCATTTGCCCTATACTCTACACATTTATTATTTCTGCCATAGTGCATTACCTCACACTTTTCCACATTAAACTCCATTTGCCACCTCTCGGCCCAGCTCTGCAACTTGTCCAAGTCCCTCTGCAAACTATAACACCCCTCTTCACTATCTAACACTCCATCAACTTTAGTGTCATCTGCAAATTTACTAATCCATCCTTCAATACCCTCATCCAGATCATTTATAAAAATTACAAACAGCAGGGGCCCCAAAACAAACCCCTGAGGTACGCCACATGTCACCGAACTCCACGATGAATATCTCCCATCAACCACCACCCTCTGTCTTCTACCTGCTAGCCAATTCCTAACCCAATTAGCTAAATCACCCTCTATCCCATACATCTGCATTTTCTGCAGAAGTCTTCCATGTGCCACCTTATCAAACGCCTTACTAAAGTCCATATATACCACATCAACCGCCTTACCCCCATCCACCTCTTTGGTCACTTTTTCAAAAAACTCAAATGAGGTTAGTAAGGCACGACCTACCCTTCACAAAACCATGCTGACTATCCCCAATCAATTCATTTCTCTCTAAATAACTATAAATCCTATCCCTAATAATTCTCTCCAATACCTTGCCCACAACAGAAGTAAGACTCACTGGCCTATAATTCCCTGGAGGGTCTCTCTTCCCCTTCTTGAACAACGGGACCACATTCGCTATCCTCCAGTCCTCCGGAACCACACCCGTAACCAACGACGACCTGAAGATCAGAGCCAGAGGCTCTGCAATCTCCTCTCCTCCTCCCAGAGAATCCTAGTGTAAATCCCGTCCGGCCCAGTGGACTTATCCAACTTCAAACCCTCAAGAATATCTAGCACATCCTCCCTATCTACTTCGATACCTTCCAGCTTGCTACCCTGTACCTCAGTGTTCTCCATAACTACATTTACATCACCCTGCATCAATACCGAAGAGAAATATTTATTCAGTACCTCTCCAATCTCTTCAGGCTCCACGCACAACTTCCCACTGCTGTCTATGACTGGCCCTAATCTTGTCCTAACCAATCTTCTATCTTAACATATCTAAAGAAAGCTTTAGGATTCTCCTTGATCCTATCAGCCAAAGTCTTCTCGTGTCCTCTCTTAGCTCTCCTCAATTCATTCTTTAGCTCCCTCCTGGCTAATCTATAGCTATCCATTGCACTAACCGAGCCTTCAAGCCTCATCCTGACATAAGCCTCCTTTTTTCTTTTAACCAGCAAATCAACTTTTTTCGTACACCAAGGTTCTCTTACTCGACCATTTCCTCCTTGCCTGACAGGGACATACTTATCAAGGACTCGCAGCAGCTGCTCCTTGAATAAGCTCCACAAATCCCACGGGGATTTGTTCTTTCTATCTGCGGAATAATGCAGCCTCGGTGACTCGGCTCCTCTTCAAGGACTAAATCTCAGGAGATCTTTTACATTCGCTTCATTCCTGAACAGGATTTAAGTGGCTGAATTCAATGGTTCAATAACATGTGCAGCAGCCACTTCAGGATTGGGTTGTGGATTTTCTTGCCCCGCCCTCTCTCGTTTTTTTTATTGTGAGTTTAATTTTGGAAGTCTGACAGAAACTGAGAGAGAGCATTTCAATCCAGATTCATCTTGAGATAGACAACCAAAGCAGAGATCAGGACAGATTATTGAGAGACAGAAAGAGACCTGGGATATTGGACAGATGTTGATCTGGGGAAGTGTGTAAAAAGTCGGAGAGGGAGAAACAGAGCCGGGGGGTGGAGAGGAGGTGACTGATAGAAGTAGGGACTTCGTTGGAGCTTCCTGTGTTTATTCACTTGCCTGTCTCTGGAGTAAAGTTCCTACAATGTTTTGATGTGTTAAATAAATTCAAAGTTGGGACAATCAGGAGACGTTTGGAAGTTCATTGCATTTGAAATGTCAGGGTTTAATAACGAGGATGTTTAAATGAGTGTTTCCCCCACTCCCAGTAAGGCTGTGAATTTCAGCAAACCTTGGGATCTTGTTGTGTCTTTTATTGTTTTAAATCAGCTTTTGTTTTGGTTTAAACAAATTTCAACTTTCTTTTTTTCTCTCTTTCTCTCTTCCAAGGAGAATTGAGAATTGACAATAGAAAGATTGATTATTTTCTTTTCCGCGAGGAATCTTCGGGTAAAAGCTATAACCTGAGAGAAAAATATTAATAAAATTCCACCTTTTTATCGTTCATTTCCATACACAGACTTGTGGGGTTTTATCACAGAAATGTAGTGGTCTGTGTGTCAGGGGAAGGGAGTATTCCGAGTGATTCTTGTTCCAATGTATTCCCACAGATTTCAATCCCTCCCTTGAAGCTGTGACTGTGTGACTTCCCCATCCTCAGAACTGCTTTCCACATCTTTCCAACCTTGATCTCTTAACGTCACAGAGAGAAAGGGCAGAGAGAGAAAAAAACGCAAAGCGAAAGAGGAAAAGTACACAGAGAGAGAGAGAATGAATAGAGACGAAAAGAGAAAACGAAAGCGGCAGGGAGAGATAGAGTGAGGGAATAGACACAAAGAAAACAAAGATGGGGAGGAAAATAAACTGTTTGGGAAAGACAGAGAAAGAACAGAGAGGGAAAAGAAAGAGAGAGGAAAGATTCCGAAGTAAAGATTGAGTGATTAAAATTTGAGAGATGACAAGGTAAACACAGACAGAGATTGGGAGGAGGCTGCAAACAAAGAGAAAAAGTAGAGGTGGGAAGAGGTGCTGACAGAAATGGAACAGCTCCATACACACCATTATACGGTCTTCCCTCGGTGATCTCTCAAACTCCTTCCATCCCCTTCTCCCATGGTGGGAGAGAGAGATCCAGGGCCAAGAGCTTTGTGCTGGGTAAAGGGAGGTTTAAAATATCAGTGCAAGCACATACACACACACACACACACACACACACACACACACACAAAGACAGAGTTAACCTGATACTTACCATTCCAGAAATAATAAACAAAACAATCGATCCCAGACGTTGTTATGCCTGCACTCGGCCACGTAAACTGCCCACACCTCCCCAAGCAAACCCCATCCAACCACATCTCCTCCACCTCACCTGAACCCAGCCATTCCAGGAATGGCCCAGTCCAACATCAACCTGCCTGTGAGGGGTGGGGTGGGGTGGAGGGGTTGTATGTATATGGGTTACTGAGCAGCAGCCAAATAGTTTATCCTAAGTCTCTCTCTCTCTCTCTCTTCATTGGAGGATGAAGGGAAAATGGATTTAAAGTAACCAGCAGCCCTGCCCAGACAGACATAATTTGATGATGTGGAGATATCCATGTTGGACTGGGGTAAACACATTGAGACATTTCACAACACCAGTTTATAAATTGAGTTTGTGTTTTTATAAGCCGTGTTTAGGAACTGAAATCAATTCATGTGACCAAGCAGCGGTCTGGAAACTTATGGCTTTTACGACAAATACATCTGTTGGAATTTAAGCTGGTGTTGTGAGGCTTCTTAGTGTCCAGAGAGAGAGAGAGACCAGGCCTGACTATGGATTGTACAACTTGCTCATCCAGGACTCCATCGGCTACAGGTTTTGTTGATTCTTGCAAAGTGCACTTTTTGCTTAAGTTGCTGAACTCAAACACTTTCTTGCAAAATTCTTTGTTGCTGCATTTACATTTCCACTTCTTATTTCCAAACCAATCTCTGTTATTTCCTGTCTGTTTGTGTGAATGTGTGTGTTCTGTGCTTAATGGTTATTGAGTCCCCACAGATCTGGGCTGCAAAAAAATCGTTTAAAGATTTTTTTTGAAAGCAGAAGCACTGAATGGGGCGGGGAGGGGTGGAGAATGAAAGTGAAGTTTCTGTCAGATAATTGTTATCACTGTGTCTTCAACCAGCAGCTCTGCGGAGAGATAGAGAGAGAGAGAGAGAGGGAGAGGGAGAGAGAGATGCAGAATTTTAAACTCTCTGGGAACTGTACCCAGAGACACAGACACACATTCACAGGTAGACATCAGCTCCTGTTTATTGAAACAACCAGGCCGGTGTCTGAAGCTAACCCCCCACCCCCACGTCCACCACCGCCCCCCCCCCGCCACACCTTTTAAAAATGTACTTCATTCATGAAGTATGTGAGCGTTACATTACATGACTTCCTATGCATGTAATTTAGTTTAGTTTGTTAGAATACCGAGTGTGACCCTCAGAAAAAGTTGACAAATTTGTTAAATTTGTAATCTTAATATCCTATCAAAATTCTCCACTGCAGATCGAACTGGGCATGGACACGACTACAACAGATCAGCCGCAGTGAACCCTGCCTCCTCCTTCAGCCACACCCATCCTGGACCTCCAGGTGACGGTTTATACCAGGGCCTGGAGCAGGTCCAGGGGAAATCCTCCCACTCACCCAGTCCCTCCACACTTGACAGCTTTCCGGATTTAATATCCAGTCAAACAGTTTCAGAAAGTAAATTGTGAGTCCGTTTTATATCAGCAACCCACCCCCCCCACCGCTCCCAGCCTACTCCAGACAAAGCTTCAATTCCTTTGTTTCTTTTCTTTCTCCATTTCCACTCACTTTGTCTCGGGAGGGTGGGGGGGGTGGGATTCACTTTTTCTCTCATTTAAAATTTCCTGTAATCTCAGATCTTCCCTTAATCCTGGTCCCAGCCACCCCTTTCTCCAAACTTGCTATATTTCTAACTGTTCACCATACATTCTATTCAAGAGGGAATAAAATGAAACATATATCTTTGCTTAAATTCTGGTCTACAATATGGTCAAAACGCGATATCAATGATTTTAACGCCCGGAAGTTGGAGCTTTGCCTCTTGGAAATGGGTGCAGTCTCCTAATCTCTCACGCCCCAGGAAGTTCCACATCATCGTAACATTTCCTAATAGCTGCCACGAGAAATGTAGCTGCCTAAATCTCTCCTTATGATCTCCTTACCATCTAGCAAGTTCCAAACCCTGCAATATTTCCAGTGATGAATTACAACGAAAGTATCAGAGAGAAGATGCAGAGTGTTTTAGGGATAAATAAATAACCAGTTGGACGGGAATATTGTTAAAAAAGAAAACTACAAATACATGTGATGTGTTTCGCTGATTGTGGAAACGGTTACAATTCTTGCTCTATTTATTTTACTGTTTCACGTAATAGTCATCAACAAATAAAATCCAGGATGTAGTGTCTTCAGATATATGACTGCATTACATCAAAGGGGAGATCTCTTAACATTTCCACAAACATCATTGCGTGGAATGTGCTTCAACTCTAGATACTGGTATTGTAATTTCTAAATCAGTTACTCATTCCTCCTGTTTTTGTTGCGGGGGGGAGGGGCGGGGTGGCGGGAATTTGCATTTTTCTTCTTACTTTGAGTGAATCTGCATCCCGTTCAATGAGAAAAAGAATAGAATGTGTATCTGGTGTTTCACTGTGCATATTAAAGCTTTTATATCACATTACATTGTGGAGCAGAGCCGGGATTATAGTCCAAAATTTGGTGCTTATTATTGTGATATGAATTCGAATTCCATTTTGTAGCAGCTTCCATTCTTATACTATTAAATAAAGATTATGGCAGATAAATATAATTTTTGATCCCTTTCTCTTCATTTCTATGCTCTAGATCGCCACAGACAACTGTATTTCCCCAACAACACAATACAGTACCACGCTTCATTCCTGCACTATCCCAACACACAAATCCTCTGTCATCCGCAGAGTTTGGACATTTCATCCATTTGATACCTCCTCCCAAATCCTGTTGTTGTCCCCACTGTTTATTGCATTACACCAATCTGCCATTGGCTTAATAAATCCTGCCTCTGCCATCACTGTTTGCAATACTTCAGTAAAGTTTTACAACACCAATTTTAAATCCAACCAATTTATTTGATGGTAAATTCCCGAGCTTTCGACTTTACAGCCTTCGTCAGGCAAATGCAGTGTTCTGATCTGCAAAAGCACTCATATCCACACAGACAGTTACAGATTGCTGATTAGAATGCGAATCCTTACATCTAACCTGCTATTCAAGTGTTAAAGTGGCTAACAATGTGTGTGAAGGGGATCCTGAGCATTGTTAGAGAGTTGTGTATTTTCTCCAGACAGCACAGTACGTGAGGTTTTTTGCTAACCCAGGCAAGTTACGGGGGTTACAGATAGTGTGTCATGAAGCCAAGATCCCTGTTAAGACCGTCCTCATGTGTGCGGAGCTTGGCTATCAGTCTCTGTTCAGCGACTCTGCGCTGTCGTGTATCACGAAAGCCCCCCTGAAGAACATTTACCCGCAGGTCGGAGGCCGAATGCCCATGACTGCTGAAGTGTTCGCCCACAGGAAGGGAACTGTTTTGCCTGGTGATTGTTGAGCGATGCTCATTCATCCGCTGTTGTGGTGAGTCCAAAGGATTCAAAGAATGCAATTTTACAACTCATCCGCTTCATCTTGGACCACAATGTCTTCACCTTCAACAATCAGCTTTTTATCCAGACACATGGAACAGCCATGGGGGCCAAATTCGCACCTCAGTATGCCAACATCTTCATGCACAGGTTCGAAGAAGACTTCTTCACCACACGAGATCTTCAACCAAGGTTATATACTAGATACATTGATGACATCTTTTTCCTTTGGACTCATGGTGAACAATCATTGAAACAACTGTATGATGATATCAACAAGTTCCATTCCACCATCAGACTCACCATGGACTATTCTCCAGAATCAGTTGCATTCTTGGACACACGCATCTCCATCAAGGACGGTCACCTCAGCACCTCTCTGTACCGAAAACCGACAGACAACCTCACAATGCTCCACTTCTCCAGCTTCCACCCTGCACACGGTAAAGAAGCCAATCCCTATGGACAAGCCCTCCGTATACACAGAATTTGCTCTGATGAGGAGAATCGTGACAGACACCTCCAGACGCTGAAGGATGCCCTCGTGAGAACAGGATATGGCGCTCGACTCATCGATCGACATTTCCAACGTGCCACAGCAATAAACCGCACTGACCTCCTCAGAAGACGAACACGGGGCAAGGTGGACGGAGTACCCTTTGTTGTCCAGTACTTCCCCGGAGCGGAGAAGCTACGACATCTTCTCCGGAGTCTTCAACATATCATTGATGACGATGAACATCTCGCTAGGGCCATCCCCACCCCCCAACTTCTTGCTTTCAGACAACCGCACAACCTCAAACAGATCATTGTTCGCAGCAAAATACCCAACCTTCAGGAGAACAGTGACCACAATACCACACAACCCTGCCACAGCAATCTCTGCAAGACATGCCAGATCATAGACATGGACGACATCATCAAACGTGAGGATACCATTCACCAGGTGCACGGTACATACTCTTGCAACTCGGCCAACGTTGGCTACCTAATACGTTGCAAGAAAGGATGTCCCGAAGCATGGTATATTGGGGAGACCATGCAAACACTACGACAGCGGATGAATGAGCATCGCTCAACAATCACCAGGCAAAACGGTTCCCTTCCTGTGGGCGAACACTTCAGCAGTCATGGGCATTCGGCCTCCGACCTGCGGGTAAATGTTCTTCAAGGGGGCCTTCGTGACACACGACAGCGCAGAGTTGCTGAGCCGAGACTGATAGCCAAGTTCCGCACACATGAGGACGGTCTTAACAGGGATCTTGGCTTCATGTCACACTATCTGTAACCCCCGTGACTTGCCTGGGTCAGCAAAAAACCTCACTTACTGTGCTGTCTGGAGAAAATACACATTTCTCTAACCAATGCTCAGTGTTCCCTTCACACACATTGTTAGCCACTTTAACACTTGAATAGCAGGTTAGATGTAAGGATTCGCATTCTAATCAGCAATCTGTAACTGTCTGTGTGGATAAGAGTGCTTTTGCAGATTAGAACACTGCATTTGCCTGACGAAGGCTGTAAAGTCGAAAGCTCGGGAATTTACTATCAAATAAATTGGTTGGATTTAAAATTGGTGTTGTAAAACTTTACTGAGTTTACCCCAGTCCAACGCCGGCATCTCTACATCATGCAATACTTCACCCATCCGTGTGTGTTCTCCAAAACACTGCTGTTATGCACACTCTATTTGCTACATTTCACCATTCTGTCTGTATCCTGAAACCTGCTGTTATCCACATTGTCGACAATATTTTAACATTTGCCCGTGTCCTCCAAAAGCCTGCTGGTATTCTCACTGCTAATTGCTTTACAGCAATCAGTCAATGTCCACAGAAATCCTGGATATATCCCCAACATTTGCAATCCTTCAACATTCTATCTGCGTCTTGATAAATTTATTTTTTGGTGTTTATATGTGTCCTTCTGCTCCGAAATCCTGCCTATATTGTCCATGATTGTTTCATTTCTCAATATTTTTGTCCTCACAAATGCTTTGGTTTGCTGATTCTTAGTCAGATTAAAGGGAACTGATTGCCTCTAAAATCTGAGCTGTATCCTCAGTCATGACAATATTTCACCATTCTGTCTGTGTTCTGCCAATTCCTGTTGTCACTCTCACTGTATTGCTTTCCTTTCATCTCTCATCTTCATTATTATTTGCTGCTTTGTTGAACTCAGTTAGCCGCCTCACTCTCTCCACCTCCAGCTAAGCCTGTGACACTGAATCTCAAATGACACAGTGATCCAGCCAGGCCTGTGAGCTGAATGTGAAATAAAAGTTGGAACACAACTAGCCTGTGACACAGAATCTCAAAGGATAGGGTGAATCCTGCCAGTTGTGTGGCACTAAAGCTCAAATAACAGTTCAAAGACAGTCAGGTAGGCGACTTCACATCTTAAAGTACAAAGAGATCCCGGCCAGGCCTGTGACAGTGAATCTCAAATCACACATTAAACACAGCCAGTCGGTGAAACTTAACCTCAAATAATAGCTCACACTCAGCCAGGCCTGCGACACTGAATCTTAATGAACGGAGTGAATCCAGGCAGGCCTGTGGCATTGAATCTCAAAAGAAACCTCGAACACATCAAAACTGTAACAGCGAATCTCAAAGGACAGAGTGAACCCAGTCAGATCTGTGACACTAAATCTCGAAGGAAAGAGTGACCCCAGCCAGACCTGTGACATTGAACCCCAATGGGCAGGATTAACAAAGCAGGCATTTGACACAAAATCTCAAAGGAAGAGTACACACACTGCCAGGTCTGTGAGAATGAAATTCAAGAAGAGACTGATCACAGCCACGCCGGTGACACTGATACTCAAAGAACAGAGTGAATCCAGCCAGACCTGTGACACTGACTGTCAAAGGACACGGTGAACCAGCCAGGCCTGTGGCGCTGAATTTTAAAGAACAAAGTGAATCCAGCTAGTTCTGTGACACTGAAGTTCAAAACATGCAGTGAACACAGCCAAGTCTGTGAGACTGAATCTGAAAGTACACAGTGAACAAAGGCAAGCATTGAATCCCAATGGACATAGCAAACCCAGAGAGGCCTGTGACACAACATTTCAAACACAGTCAGGCCTGTGAAATTAACTCTAAGGGCAGTGTGACCCCAGCCAAGCCTGTGACACTGAATCTCAAAGTACAGAGTGAACCCAGTGAAGCCTGTGACACTAATTCTCAAAGAATAAAGTGAGTCTTGTCTGCTCTGTGATGATAAATTTCAAACAACAATTCGAAAACAGCCAGGGCTGTGACACTGACTCTCAAAGGGCAGAGTGAACGCAACCAGGCCTGTGGCATTGAATTTCAAGCTACAGAGTGAACCTAGGTCTGCCATACTGAATCTGTAAGGACAAAGTGAACCCAGTCACTCTGAATTTCATGTGACACTGAATTCCAAAGGACAAAAAGACCCCAGACAGGTATTTGACACTGAACCTCAAATAACTGTTTAAACACAGCAGACCTGTGATACTGAATCTCAAAGGATAAAGTGAACCCAGCCAGACCTGTGACACTGTATTTCAAAGGACAGAGTGAACCCAGGCAGGCCTGGGATACTGAATCACAAAAGACACAATGAACTCAGACAGGCCTGTGAAACTGAATCCCAAACAACTGTTCTAACACCTCCAGAACTGGGGCATTGAATCTCAAATGACAGAATGAATCACGCTACATATCTGAAACAGAATCTCAAAGTATGGTTCTTAAACAGCCAGGTCTGTGACACTAAATCTCAACTGAAACCGGGAAACCAGCTATCCCTCTGACACTGAATCTCAAAGAACAAAGTGAATCCTGCCGGTGAATCGAAAATGACAGAAAGAATCAACCAGGTTTGTGACACTGGATCTCAAAGGACACATATTGGGACATCTTGTTGAAATTGTACAAGAATCGGATGGCCACACTTGGAATAATGTGTATAGTTCTGGCCACTTGTTTATGGGAAGCATATTATTAAAGTACAATGAATGCAGAAGAAATTTACTAGAATGCTACCGGGGCTTGATGTATTGAGTTATAATGAGAGGCTGAATAGACTGAGACTTTTTTTTCTGCAGTATAGAAGGCTGAGGAGTGATCTTCTCGAAGTATATAAAATAATGAGGTGCATAGATCTTTTCCCAAAGTTAGGGCAATCTAAAACTAAAGGGAGTAGTTTTAAGGTGAGGGGGGAGAGATACAGAAGTGTCCAGAGGGACTTTTTTTTGTTAAACACAAAGAGTGGTGAGTGTCTGGAACAAACTGCTAGAGATAGTAGTAAATGGGTACAATTTTGTCTTTTAAAAAGCATGTAGACAGCTACATGGATAAATGGGTACAGAGGGATATAGGCCAAATGCAGGCAATTGACACTCGCTCAACGGTATAAAAATGATGGCATGGACAAATTGGACTGAAAGGCCTGTTTTCATGCTGTAAACCTTTATGACTGGTGACTCTCAGTCGCATTTCCCTCTCCCGGAGAGGTACTTGTGCACCGAGTGTTTCCGAGTCCTCTCTCCCTCTTTCTCTCTCTCTCTCTATCAGGGAGATATTTGCTGGTTGGGTCTCTTGGTCTCCTCCCTCTCTTTCAGTGGGGCGGCTGAGCACTAACTGCTGTTTCTCAGCCTTCACTGATATCTCTAAACACACTGGTGTCTCTCAATCCCTCGCTATCGTGGGGGTGTCTATGCACCGGCTGCTGTCTCTCAATCCCTCTCTCTCGGGGCGATATCTGTGCACTGGTTTCTCTCGGTCCACTCTCCGGGGAGATGTCTGTACACAGACACGTACCTCTTTGGTCTTATTCATTAATCTCAATGTCATTGAAAATGTTGGTTAACTGATAGAAAAGCGCCCCATTACTGTTACCAAACAATTCACGCAGTAATGGACTGAGAGTCCGCAAAATAAAATCTTAAAAAATAGTGTTTGGACTTTTCAGTTGCTTGAAAGAACATGTTTTGTAAAATAAAGGAGAAAAGTTGCAATGTAATAAATCTTATGCTCAATAAACTCATTTCATTAAAATTTGATATCAATCGTCAGTGATTTCGCAGTTATGAAGTGAATATTGAAGTTGTTGACTTGACTTATAGAAAATAATATAATACGAACAAAGTTGCAAAAACAGCAGCGAGTGAAAAAGATTGAACTTGGTTTCAAAATTAGATACTTCGGCAGGTAAAATTAAATACTCCATTAGATCTGCTGTTCAGATGGAACAGACATGAATTGAAATTCGAGCTGAACAGCGCAGTCTGGGTGTAGATCGCCGCCACTGCTGGAATACCATACATTGCCGAATGGAATCTACCTGAATTAACCGCTTGCAGAATCCAGTAAAAGTTCTAGTTGCTATCAATAGAATGCGTTCACAGATTTGGGATAGACGTCTTCAGTAATTGGTCTCTGAGTCTTTTTTTGCTGCCTAGCTGCAGTACATGGTGCAATGGTGCAAGCATAGTGACATTAGGGATTGAGCTTATTCCAGAATGAAGCAAACCCGATGTCATCCGAACTGTGCATGTTGACCTACTTGGAAGAGAATGCGCAATTCAGGAAATTGTTGTCGACCTGTCCTTGTACTTTTAGGGAGTAGAAATCGCGACTTACGAATGAATTGCGAATGAATCGTGGTCATTTGTTGCTCTGTATCATCTACACGGTACACAAATGATTCAGGTGATGGCTGGTATTTCCAGCAAATCCGCTGCTGACCAGCACCTTCTATCCCATTGTTTGTTAGTGTCATTAGTGATCTGTTGCAGGAAGAAAAGGGGCAGAGGCTTCAGGTGAGAGGTGGAAAGTTGAAGGAAGATGTATGAAAAAAAGCTAAGAAAGCAGTACATGCCTGAGGAAGTGAAACGTTAACAATTAGTTAAGACGTATCTGGATGGGTACATGAGTAAAGAAGAAATAGGAACACACAGATGGAAATCGAACAAATTAGTAGAGATCATGATGGACAGCGGATTGAAGGACGGAACGGTCTGTTTCTGTGTTGTACTTTTCTTGATTCTGTGTTTTTGAAATGGGTTAACGATTCACTGGGAGAATTACTGAACGCTGAAAAGTGGAACAAAGAATAGAAAGATGGAATCGGTGAAGTGAGTCCAGAAATTCCGGTTGGACCGTCGAAATTATGAACATTTTGAGTAAATATTGAAATGTTATTCCACAATTCCGGCAAAGGGTACACCGTAAGTGGAAGTTGTGTGATATCGTTTGTGAAGAGTTCATAAGGATAGCCGAGGATTGTCGACATTGGAAATAAATGACATACTGTCCGTATTGTGGACTGTGATGCAGAGATATTCGAGTAATTTTACCATTGTTACTCTGTGTATCAAGTTCAGCAAGCCAACCAGAGACAGGAATCGCTACTCTGTTGATTCTATTATGTAAACTAGAGGCTAAGTGAATTTGGATGTTTGATTGACGCAAAATATCCCTGTTTAGAAACACGGTAACATGCGATTATTAATATATTCAAAAAATGGAATGAGGCCGGAAAAATCATAGGTCATAATATCACGGGTGTGACAATTTGAATTTTTTTTTTTAACAGCAAGTGCTTACAAATCATACAGTGAAGAAATGACACATCCTCCGACTTTGTGATGAAGGTTTTGACAGTTTCATTCATCTCGTATTCCAGCAGAGACTAATTTTCAAAATTTCATTTCAGGCAGACCAGGAAACAGCCAGGCTGATCCATCAGGTAATCGCCCTTCAAATTCATATTTGACATTTTAGAACATAGAACATAAACACTACAGCACAAACAGGCCCTTCGACACAAAGGTTGCGCCGATCATATTCATACCTACCAGGCCATAGAACTACCTGTAACTCTCATTCCCATTAAATCCCGTGTACTCATCCAGAAGTCTTTTAAAAGACACCAGCGAGTTCGCTTTTACCTCCACTGGCGGCACCCGATTCTAGTAACCCTCCGACTGGAAAACTTACCCCTAACATCTCAAGAACAAAGAACAAAACAGAACGGGAAACAGGCCCTTCGGCCCAATGAGCCCGCGCCGCCACCCCGATGTTCCCACCTCTACTCGCGATTCCTGTCTATGTTTATAGATTTATGGGTTAAAAACCAAATTTGAGACAATGTAGGGAGAATTTGTTTTGCCAATTAGCCTAAGAGCACATCTTTGGGATGTGGGAGGAAACCGGAGCACCCGGAGAACACCCACGCAAGCACGGGGAGAATGCGCAAACTCCCACAGACACAAGCCCAAATCCACGTATCTGCACAGCACAGCGATAGTCGCTGAGCTGTCGTGTTGCCCATCAAATGGTGCAGGTCAAGCGTACACTAACGACGTGAAGCACTAGGATCCTCTCGAATAAAAAAAATCCTCTCACGACCCATCGCGTGTATGCCCTTCGTTAGACAACAAGATGGACCAAAGCACCTGCAGGATAAAAACAAGTACATCAATATCATCGTCTATTTACACACTTCCCAGGGAATCCCAAGGCTCACGATCCCTATTTTAAATCTTTCCCCCTCCATTCCCATTCTGTTCATGTGCCCATCTAAGTATTTCTTAAATAACTCCAGAAGCAGTCAGTGCAGAGTTCCTCTGAGGCTGTTCCTCTATGTAATAAGTACTCTGCTTTGGATGCTGTTGGGGATGTAGACACAACCGGGGTAAGCCATGGAGTACAGATCTCGGGAGTTGAGCCTGCCCTTGATGCTCAGGTGGAAAGGGGGAAGAAAAGATCTGGATTAGTGATTGGGGACTCCCTAGTTAAGGGGATAGATAGGAGGGTCTGTGGAAAGGAGCGGGACTCGCAGTTGGTATGTTGCCTCCCGGGCGCTGGGGTCAGTGATATCTCTGACCGAGTGTTTGGGATCCTTAAGGGGGAGGTGAACCAGCCCCAAGTTGTGGTGCATGTAGGTACCCATGATGTAGGTAGGAAAAGGGATGGGGATATAAAGCAGGAATTCAGAGAGTTAGGGTGGAAACTTAGGGCTAAAACTAACAGAGTGGTTGTCTCTGTTTTTTTACCTGTGCCGCGGGATAGCATAGAAAAGAAAAGGGAGAGAGAACATTTGAACTCGTGGCTAAAGGGATGGTGCAGGAGGGAAGGGTTCAGGTATTTGGACAATTGGGGCTCATTCTGGGGAAGGTGGGACCTCTACAAGAGGGATGGTCTGCACCTGAACCAGAGAGGTACCAATATCTTGGGGGGTAAATTTACCAGTGCTATTCGGGTTGGTTTAAACGGAATCGTGGGGGGGGGGATGGGAACCTGAATTGTTGTGCCAGTATACAGGAGGATGTGAATAGGGAGGTCACGGATAAGGTTTCTAGGTCGCAGCAGTATAGTGGCAAACGGGAGGGTGGTTTGAAGTGTGTATACTTTAATGCGAGGAGCATACGCAATAAGGTGGATGAACTTGCAGCCTGGATTGGTGCTTGGGACTTCGATGTTGTGGCCATTTCAGAGACGTGGATAGAGCAGGGGCAGGAATGGTTGTTGCAGGTTCCGGGGTTCAGATGTTTCAGTCAGAGCAGAGGTGGTGGTAGAAGAGGGGGAGGAGTGGCATTGTTAGTTAAGGACAGCATTACGGTGGCAGAAAAGACGTTTGATGTGGACTTGTCTGCTGAGGTAGTGTGGGCTGAGATTAGAAAGAAGAAAGGAGAGGTCACACTGTTGGGAGTTTTTTATAGGCCTCCAAAAAGTTCCAGAGAAGTAGAGGAAGGGATTGCAAAGTTGATCCTGGATAGGTGTGAAAGTAACAGGGTAGTTGTAATGGGGGACTTTAACTTTTCTAATATCGATTGGAAAAGCTATAGTTCAAGTACGTTAGAGGGGTCAGTTTTTGTTCAATGTGTGCAGGAAGGTTTCATGACTCAGTATGTAGATAGGCCAACAAGAGGCGAGGCTATATTGGATTTGGTACTGGGTAATGAACCAGACCAGGTGTTAGACTTGGAGGTGGGTGTGCACTTTGGTGACAGTGACCACAATTCGGTTACGTTTACCTTAGTGATGGAAAGGGATGGGCACGTACTGAATAACAGTAGTTATAGCTGGGGGAAAGGTAATTATGAAGCTATTAGGAGAGATTTAGGGTGCATAGGGTGGAGCAGGAAATTGCAGGGGTTGGGGACATCTGAAATGTGGAGCATATTTAAGGAACAGCTTCTGCATGTCCTTAATGAATATGTACCTGCCAGGCAGGGAGGAAGTGGTCGAGTGAGGGAACCATGGTGTACTAGGGAAGTTGAATCTCTGGTGAAGAGGAAGAAGGAGGCTTATATAATGATGAGACGTGAAGGCTCAGTTAGGGCAATAGAGAGCTATAAATCAGCCAGGAAGGAGCTAAAGAGGGAGTTGAGAAGAGCTAGAAGAGAACACGAGAAGACTTTGGCGGATAGGATTAAGGAGAATCCTAAAGCTTTTTACAGGTATATAAATAATAAAAGATTGGTTAGGGCAAGATTAGGGCCAGTCAGAGATAGTAGTGCGAAGTTGTGCGTGGAGCCTGAGGAGATAGGAGAGACACTGAATGAGTATTTTCCGTCAGTATTCACGCAGGAGAAAGACAGTGTTGTCGGGGAGAATACTGCGATACCAGGTTGTAGACTGGGTAGGATTGAGGTTCATAAGGAGAAGGTGTCAGCGAATCTTGAGGGTATGAAAGTTGATAAGTCCCCTGGGCCAGATGGGATTTACCCTTGGATTCTCTGGGAGGCTGGAGAGGAGATTGCAGAGCCTTTGGCTTTGATCTTCATGTCGTCGTTAGCTACAGGTGTAGTGCCGGAAGACTGGAGGATGGCAAATGTTGTCCCTTTTTTCAAAAAGGGGAGTAGGGACCATCCTGAAAATTATAGACCGGTGAGCCTGACTTCTGTTGTGGGCAACGTCTTGGAAAGAATTATAAGGGATAGGATTTATAAGCATCTAGGGAGGAATAAATTGATTAGGGATAGTCAGCACGGTTTTGTGAAGGGTAGGTCGTGCCTCACAAACCTTATTGAGTTTTTTGAGGAGGTGACCAAAGAGGTAGATAAGGGTAGGGCAGTTGATGTAGTGTATATGGATTTTAGCAAAGCGTTTGACAAGGTTCCCCATGGTAGGGTACTGCAGAAAGTGCAGATGCATGGGATTGAAGGTGATTTAGCAGTTTGGATTAGGAATTGGTTAGCTGATAGAAGACAGAGGGTGGTGGTTGATGGGAAATATTCAACCTGGAGTGCAGTTACAAGTGGTGTACCTCAAGGATCTGTTTTAGGGCCACTGCTGTTTGTCATTTTTATAAATGACCTAGATGAGGGTGTAGAGGGTTGGATTAGTAAATTTGCTGACGATACCAAAGTTGGGGGAGTTGTAGACAGCGAGGATGGATGTTACAGTTTGCAGAGGGACATAGATAGGTTGCAGAGCTGGGCCGTGAGGTGGCAAATGGAATTCAATACGGATAAGTGTGAGGTGATTCACTTTGGTAGGAATAACAGGCATATGAAATATAGGGCTAATGGAAGGACCCTTAATAGTGTTGTCAAGCAGAGGGATCTTGGGGTACAAGTACATAGCTCTTTGAAAGTTGGCACCCAGGTTGATAAAGTTGTTAAGAAGGCGTACGGTGTGTTAGCTTTTATTGGTAGAGGGATTGAATTTAGGAGCAGTGAGGTTATGTTACAACTGTACAAAACTCTGGTGCGGCCGCACTTGGAGTATTGCGTACAGTTCTGGTCGCCGCATTATAAGAAAGATGTGGAAGCATTGGAAAGGGTGCAGAGGAGGTTTACCAGGATGTTGCCTGGTATGGTGGGAAGGCCTTATGAGGAAAGGCTGAGGGACCTGAGGTTATTTTCATTAGAGAGAAGAAGGTTACGCAGTGACCTAATTGAGGCGTATAAGATGATCAAGGGATTGGATAGGGTGGATAGTGAGAGCCTTTTTCCTCGGATGGTGATGACCAACACGAGTGGACATAACTTTAAATTAAGAGGTGGTAGTTATAGGACGGATGTCAGAGGCAGGTTCTTTACACAGAGGGTGGTGAGGGCGTGGAATGCCCTGCCTGCAGCAGTTGTGGACTCGCCTACTTTGGGGGCATTCAAATGTTCGGTGGATAGGCATATGGATGATATTGGAATAGTTTAGGTTAGAGGGTCCACTGGCCGGCGCAACATCGAGGGCCGAAGGGTCTGTACTGCTCTGTAATGTTCTATGTTCTATGTTCTAAATTAGGTCCCCGAGAAGCAGGGTGAGAGGCAAAGTGGTCCCGCTGCTGTTTGGAAATAAATTTTCACTTCTGTTGTTCTCAGCCAGTGCTGAAATGCACTGCGATGTCATGGCCTTTCTACCATGGGTATATCAGCGTTCCGCCGAAAACTCACCACATCTTACCGCTCCAGAAAGGGATGGAGACTCCCTGACTCTCCAATTCAGCCGGTTACAGCCGGGCCGCCTTTGGTCGACGGTGATGACAAATATCGAATTTATACTAGGATTGGGATTCCACTATATCAGTCCAGGAAGTCTGGTGAACCACAGGACAGGTCAGTCCTGAATTGTGTAGATTGAATCGAGTAAGCATCTCTCAACATTCCTGCTTGACGCAGCCCAATCATGCGTCCAACTTCCAACTGATTTGCGGATATTTCCCAGCGTCAATCCATATTCCCGCTTCCACTTGCAGTGCCTAATATTATCCCAGATTGGTTGAGTTCCTGGGCAAATTCGATGCTTAACTTGATTCCTATCTGACCTGCTGCATCAGGCGGCCAATAACTGTTGATTTATTTCTGTCTTTTACAGAGGCGATAAAGCTGATACTGGCGAATGGGCAGAGTTGGTGCGCTGGGAGAGTGGAGATTCACTGCAGGGGAAAGTGGGGAACTGTGTTTAGTAGTTAATGGGACGAGCGGGAAGCCGATATTGTGTGTAGGGAGCTGGGCTGCGGGACCGCGCTCTCTGCACCAGGCGACGCCGACTTTGGGGAAGGATCCGGACCCATTTTGACGTTAGATGTTCAGTGCGAAGGGAATGAGACCGCTCTGCGGGAATGTCGCTCAGAACCATGGGGCGACTATAGCCTTTGGCACACTCGTGACGCCGGTGTGATTTGCACAGGTAAAAGTGAAAAACAAATCTGTTCATCACTTACAGCCTACTCTCCGCGAAAAGGCGGATAATGTATTCCAAGACTGTGCACAGTGGTAAAGAGAGTGCAGAATATTTTCAATGTTCTGAAAATAGAAGTGTGGTTGCCTGAACACCAGCATTTAAGTTTATAACAAAATAACAACAATGACACTGATTAACAATTACCATAACCGTGCACAGGCCAGCTATGTCCTTGGGCTGAGTGCTTGCTGTTAGCTATGTTCAGGAGAGCAATTGTTCACTCCTGATTCCTCACTGTTCAGTTCCGATAACCTTTCAACAAATAATGAAGCATTTCAGGGCCATACAGAGCAAATCCCGGACAACTGTCTCGCTTCTGCTGAACAATCGTTTATCTTCATCTGTCCGCAGTGTTTGGTTTATTCTCGATTTTATTTTAACTGGAAATCGACTGATTCTTAATGCCTATTTTTGCTATTGGAGTCCATAAATTGCACCCGCACTTGAAAATGCGGTTCGAACCCCAGAGGTATAGTCGGTGGCATCCCGATCGCCCAATCCTTCGAGCTCTCCACCACCATTCCTCCCCAAACACAGCCACGCGCCTGGAGACATGGACATCAGCAACCACGGTGGAGAAAGGGGAGTGAAACAGACCTGGAGAGGGGGGCGGGTGGGTGGAGGGGGGAGGCCCGGGCTGATAACGTGTCCCGATCTTACCTGCACAGAATCAAAATTTCGGGCATATTTTGATCAGCCCGCTATGTATGGAAGCACATTTAAGGGGAGTTTGCATCATTGGACACTCCATCAGAATTGGAATTCTCCCTGAATTAAATCCGGGTGCCTCTGTACCTGTGTTTGACATTTACTGATGGTTGATTATGAAGGCCATAGAGCGCTTATCCAGTCACTGCGGCTACTTTTAGAGAAGCAATCAATGGCCAGATTGAGGGTGTTCCAAGAGCGGAGTGAGGATGAGAAGGGTCTGGAGGAGGGTCATGCTGTCTGGAAACTTCTCTCTATTCTTCCCTCGCCACAAATTCTGCCACAGCTGCTGAATTGTTCTAACATGATCTCATTTTTTATGGGAGGAGACTAGCTGGATATCCTCTGTCTCTCCAGCCGTGTCGTTTTAATAGCTATCATGTAAACCTTCTTCTCAAAATGTTTGATATCATTTGGAAACTTACCTCCTCTCATACCCTGAATCTGATGAATACCAACTGGATCAAGGAATCCTTACAGTACAGAAGGAGGCCATTCTGCCCATCGATCCTGCACCAACAACAGACCCAATTAGACAGTATTTCCGAAACCCAACCCATTTATCCTGCTAATTTCCCTAAAACTGATGTCAATTTGGCATGGCCAACCAACCTAATCCACACATTATTAGACTGCAGAGGAAATCGGTGCACCCAGCTGAAACAACACAAAATGTGCAAACTCCGTGCAGACAATGACCCAAGGCCGGAATTGAACTCGAATCCCTGGTACTATGAGACACCAGTACTAACCATAATGGCAAAATGCCGCCCCGTTCCTATATGTTCGCATCCGTCTTATTATTTATGGACGGAAATAGGAAGTTATTTTTTTTTTAGTTGGGCATCATGATGAACAGCGGCTTCAAAGCCCAAAGGATCTGTTTCAGTGTTTTACGTTTCGTTGTTGTTTGATCTTGAAATGAGTCAAAGATTCAGTGGGAGAATCACTGAACGCTGAAAAATGAAGCAAAAAAAGAAAGAAGCAAAGAGTGAAGAGACTCCAGTAATTCCAGTTGGACCATAGAAATTGTGAACATTTTGACTAAATATTGAAATGTCATCCCGCAATTCTGACAATGTGTACAACTTAAGTGGAAGTTGTGTGATAATGGTTGTGAAAAGTTAATAAGTATAGCTAAGCATCATCTGCGTTGGAAATAAACGTCCATATTGTGGACGGTGGTGCAGAGATATTCGGGTAACTTTATCACTGTTACTCTGTGTATCAAATTATACATTCCACCAATCCAGCGGGAGACAAGAATCACTGCCCTGTCGATTCTGTTATGCAAACTAGAGGCTAAAGTGGATTTAAAGATTTGACCAATACTAAATATCCCTGTTTGGGAATACGGTGACATGGGGTTAAAAATGTATATTCAAACAATGGAATGAGACCAGGATATTCACATGTTGGTAATTTTTTAACATCAAGTGCTTGCAAACCTTATGGAGAAAACAAAACACACACATCCTCGGTGTTGTCTCTCTGATGTATGGTTTTGGCAGTTTCATTCATCTCGTGTTCCAGCAAAAGGTAAATTTTCAAAATTTCATTTCTGGCAGACCAGGGAACAGCCAGGCTAATCGATTAGGTAATCGCCCTCATAATTCAGATCTGACATTTTACTGCACTAATCCATCCAACTGAATCATAAATCCCTGAGACTATTTCAATATCTTTGCGTTCAATGTTTTGGTTCAAATTCTACCTGTCAGTTGTTAAAAAAAAATGTTCCTGAAATGTTTTCCTGAAAATACTTAATTGCCGTTCCATTTTTTTGACGACAATAAATTCGGTCCCAAGGAGCAGGGTCAGAAGCAAAGTGGTCCCGCTGTCGTTTAGAAAAACATTTTCACTTCCCTAGTTACCAGCCAGCGCTGAATTGCAGTGCGATGTTGTGGCCCTTCCAGCCCCTGTATGCTAGGGTTCTGCTGAAAACTCGCAGCATCTCGCAGCCCTGGGAAAGGCTGGAGACTCCCTGATTATCCAATTCAACATTCCTTCAGGGCGGCCTTGCTTCGACAGTGGCGACAGATATCGAATCCATACTAGGATTGTGATTCCATTATATTAGTGCAGGCAGCATGGTGGACCGCGGACCATGACAGCCATGAGTTGTTTGGATTGAATCAATTAAACGCCTCTTGACACTCCTGCCTGACGCAGCCGAATCATGCTTCCAACTTCTAACTGAATTGCGGATGTTTCCCACCGTCAATCCATATTCCCGCTTCCACTTGCACTGTCTATTATTATCTCAGGATTTGTTGAGATCCAGGACACATTCGAAAATTGACTTATTTATTATCTGACCTGTTGCATCAGCTGGTAAATAACCGTTGGTTTATTTTTTGCATTTTACAGAGGCGTTGATGCTGAGACTGGCGAATGGGCAGAGTCAGTGCGCTGGCAGAGTGGAGATTCTCTATAGACGACAGTGGGGGACTGTGGATGATGATGACTGGGAGCAGCGGGACGCCGATGTTGTGTGTAGGGAGCTGGGCTGCGGGACCGCGCTCTCTGCACCAGGCGGGGCTCACTTTGGGGGAGGATCCGGACCCATTGTGACGTCAGATGTTCAGTGCGAAGGGAGCGAGAGCGCTCTGCGGGAATGTCGCTCAGAGACATGGGATCTTCACTATGACTATCCGCACTCCAATGATGTCGGTGTTATTTGCTGAGGTAAGCGAACAAGAAAAAAAAGTCTGTCCATCATCTTTGGGAAAGGGCGGATAATGTATTCCGAGATTGTACAAAGTTGAAAAAATACAACCGTAAAAATACCGCCCCGTTCCTATACTTTGACCATTTGTGTTTTTTTTTACTGACGGAAAACGTCTCAGGTTCAATTCCTGGCTCGGGTTGCTGTGTGGGTTTACTCCCGGTACTCCGGTTTCCTCCCACAGTCCAAAAATGTACGGGTTGGTTTGATTGGCCATGCTAAGAAATTGCCCCTTAGATCCAGGGATGTGTCGGTTGGAAGGATTCGTGAGACAATATGTAGGGATATGGGGGTATGGCCTGTGTGGGATTGTGTTCAGTGCAGACTCGGTGGGCCGAAGGGACTCTATCTGCACTATAGGGTTCTATGATTTCTATGATTTCTATGAAATAGGACATTATTTTCAATATTCTGAAAATAGAATTGTTGTTACATTAACATCAGGATTTAAGTTGATAATAATGTTATAGCAATGAGATTGATTAACCGTGCACAGGCCAGCTGTGTCCTTGGGCTGAGAGCTTGCTGTCAGTGATGTTCGTTCCTGGTTCCTCACTGTTCAGTTCCGATCACTATTCAATAAGTAATGAATTATTCCCAGGCCACACAGAGCAAATCCACATCGAACAATTAGATACCTACTGAGCAATCGTTTATGTTCATCTGTCCGCAGCTTTTGGTTTATTCTACTATTCTAAATTAACTCAAAATCGAATGATTTTTAATACCTTTTTTGGTATCGGAGTTCAGAAATTGTACATTCAAACGAAAATATGGTTCGAACCCCAGAGTTTCAGTGGGAGACATTTTGATGGATCAAAACTTCGAGCTCTCCACCACCACCCTCCCCCTCAATTGACAAAACCATATGCCTGGAGTCGTAGATAGACCTGTCAGCCACCACGGTGCGGGAGGGGACAGGGAACGGCGGAAGGATGGGCCGAGGGCAGGGGGTGTTGTGTTTGCAAGGGAGTTCTGGGCGTGCGAACGTGTCCTAATATTGGCGGTGCAGTGTCAAAATGCTTTGATCAGCCGACTGTGGAGTAAGTACAAATAAGAAGACATTGGACGATTCAGCACTCTATCAGAATTGGCGGCTGTCTCTGAACTAAATCCGGGCGTCTTGGTCCATGTGTTTGATATTTACTGACTACTGATTGCGGAGGCCGTAGAGCGCTTATCCAGTCACTGCGGCTACTTTAAGAGCAGTAATCAGTGGCCGGATTGAAGGTGTTCCAAGAGCGGAGTGAGGATGTGAAGGGTCTGGAGGAGAGTCATGCGGACTGGAAACTTCCATCTATTCTTCCCTCGCCGCAAATTCTGCCACAGCTGCTGAATTGTTCAAACATTTTCTGATTTTGTGTGAGAGGGGATTGGCTGGATATCCCCTGTCTCTCTAGGCGTGTTGTTTTAACAGCTGTCCTGTAAATCCTCTTCTCATCATATTTGAGACCATTTGGAAACTTACCTTCCACTCAGACCCTTATTCTATTGAATACCAACTGGATCGTAGGATCCCTGCAGTACAGAATGCGGCCACTCGGCCGATCGTGTCTGCAACAACAACATTCCCACTCCCTATTCTCGTAAGCCGACATACTGACTCTGCTGATTCCTCTGACTCTGGGGTCAATGTAACATGGCCAATCAACCTTAACCGCACTTCTTCCGACTGTGGGAGGAAGCCGGAGCACCCGGGCTAAATCCAAACAAGCACTGGATAAACTCACACAGTAACCAAGGCCAGAATTAATCCCGGATCCCTGGCGCTGTGAGGTTGCAGTCCTGGGCACCGTGCCGCCCCGTTCCTATACTTTGACCATTTGTGTTTTTTTTTACTGACGGAAAACGTCTCAGGTTCA
Organism: Sphyrna mokarran; assembly: GCA_024679065.1. Classification (NCBI taxonomy): domain Eukaryota; kingdom Metazoa; phylum Chordata; class Chondrichthyes; order Carcharhiniformes; family Carcharhinidae; genus Sphyrna; species Sphyrna mokarran. The sequence goes on along the minus strand of JAGIQG010000017.1, from coordinate 57,063,590 downwards.
ATTCCTGGCTCGGGTTGCTGTGTGGGTTTACTCCCGGTACTCCGGTTTCCTCCCACAGTCCAAAAATGTACGGGTTGGTTTGATTGGCCATGCTAAGAAATTGCCCCTTAGATCCAGGGATGTGTCGGTTGGAAGGATTCGTGAGACAATATGTAGGGATATGGGGGTATGGCCTGTGTGGGATTGTGTTCAGTGCAGACTCGGTGGGCCGAAGGGACTCTATCTGCACTATAGGGTTCTATGATTTCTATGATTTCTATGAAATAGGACAGCATGATTTTTTTTTTGTTCGGCATCATGTTGGACAGGGGTTTGTAGGACAAAAGTGCCTCTTTCTGTGTTTTGGAAATGGGTCAACGATTCAGTGGGAGAATTACTGAACTCTGGGAAATGAAATAAAATATAAAAAGATGGAATGGGTGAAGAGGGTCAAGTAATTCCAGCTGGACCATAGAAATTGTGAACATTTCGAGTAAATATTGAAATGTTATCCCACAATTCTGGCAATGAGTACAGCATAAGTGGAAGTTGTGTGTTTCTTTTGCGAAGAGTTAATAAGGACAACTGGGAAAAGTGTGCATTGGAAATAAATGACGCACTGTCCGTGTTGTGGACGGTGGTGCAGTGATACTAGAGTAACTTTATCATTGTTACTCTGTGTATCAAATTATAAAATTCAGCAATCCACCTGGAGACAGGAATCACCGCCCTGTCGATTCTATTATGTAAACTAAAAGGAATTAGGAGATTTGACTAACATTAAATACCCCTGTTTGGGAATACAGTAACGAGTGGTAAGTATACATATATACATATTACTGTATACATATGTATACAGTAAGTATACATATTTTAAAAAATGAATTTTAGGTGATAACATCAATGGAGTGGTAATTTGAATAAAACTTTTTTTTTAACTTCAAGTACTTACAAATCATATAGTGAAGGATTAACACAGATCCTCGGTGTTGACTTTGTGATGTATGGTTTTGATAGTTTCATTCATCTCGTGTTCCAGCAAAGATTAATTTTTAAAATTTCATTTCAGACAGATCTGGGAGCAGCCAGGCTGATCCATCAGGTAAACGCCCTCTAAGTTCAGATCTGACATTTTCCTGCACCAATCCACCCAACTGAACGATAAATCCCCGAGACAATTTCAGTTTCTATGTGTTCAACGTCTGCCTGGCAATTGTGAAGGAAAGTGTTATTGTAATGCTTTCCCGAATATCTTCAATTGGTGCTCCCTCATTCAGAACATTAAATTAGGTCCGCGAGGAGCAAGATGAGAGGCAAAGTGGTTCCGTTGCTGTTTCAAAAAAAACACTTCCCGAGTTCCCAGCCAGCGCTGAAATTCAGTGTGATGTTTTGGCCCTTCCACCACCAGTATATTTGGAATTCCGCCGAAAACTCTCCACCTCGGACTGCCCGAGGAAGGATTGGAGACTCCCTGACTATCCAATTGCAGCAGGGCGAACCACCTGGTTCGACAGTCGTGACAGATATCGAATCCATACTAGTTTGGGGATTCCACAACATATATCCAGGCAGCATGATGCACCGCGGACCTTGACAGTCCTGAGTTGTGTGGATTGATTCAATTAAACACCTACGGACTTGCTGGCTAACGCAGCGGAATGATGCTTCCAACTGATCGGCGGATGTTACCACGTTCAATCTATATTCCCGCTTCCGCTTGCAACGGCTCGTATTATCCCAGGGTTTGTTCAGATCCTGCTCACATGCGATTCTTGACTTGATTCCCATCTGACCTGCTGTATCAGGTGACCAATAACTGTTGATTACATTTCTGTATTTTACAGAGGCAGTGAAGCTCAGACTGGCGAATGGGCACAGCCGGTGCGCTGGAAGAGTGGAGATCCACTACAGGGGACATTGGGGCACTGCGCATCATTTTCTCTGGGATCGGCGGGACGCCGATGTTGTGTGTAGGGAGCTGGGCTGCGGGACCGCGCTCTCTGCACCAGGCGGGGCTCACTTTGGGGAAGGATCCGGACCCATTGTGACGGATAATGTTGAATGCGAAGGGAACGAGACCGCCCTGCGGGAATGCCGCTCACATCCATGGCATCACTATCTCGGATCGCACTCCTATGATGCCGGTGTGATTTGCTCAGGTAAATAAAAACAAGTTTGTGTATCATCTACAGCCTGTTCTCTGGAACCGCGGATAAAGTATTTTGATATTGTACAAAGTGGTTAAAAGAGTGGTTAATCATTTCAATATTCTGAAACTAAAAGTGTTGTTACATTAACTCAAGCATTTAAATTTATAATAAACTAACAGTAATGAGAGTAATTAACAATTTCCACAACCGTGCACATGCTAGCTGTGCCCTTGAGCTGAGCGCTTGCTTGTAATTAAGCTCGGGAGAGTTAAACGTTCCTGGTTCCTCACTGTTCAATTCTGATCACAATTCAACAAATAATGAAGCAATCCAGGGCCACACAGAGCAAATTCTGGGCAAAATCAGGCTTCTGCTTAGCATTCGTTTATGTTCATCTATCTGCAGCGTTTATTTATTTTGCTATTTCAACATAACTTCAAATCCAACGATTCTTAATGCTTGTTTTTTAGCATGAGTTTCTTTCTCAAATGAAATGTAGTTCGAACCCCAGAGATACGATCAAAGACATCCCGATTCCCCCAACCCTTCGAGCTCTCCATCGCCACCCCTCCCTAATGTCTCATCTGACACGGCCAAGTGCCTGGAGACGTAGGCGGACCTCTCAGAAACCACGCTGGGGGCGAGGGTAGCGACGGACAGAATTAGAGGGAGCGCAAGGGGTGCTTATGGGTCCCGATCTTGCCTGCGCAGTGTCAACGGGTCGGTCATGCTTTGATCGGCTGACTGTATAGATACGTGCATTTAAGGGGAATCCGGATCATTCGGCACTCTATCAGAATTTCCGGCTGTCTCTGAATTAAATCCCACTCTCTCGGGTCTATGTATTTAACATTTACTGACTACTGATTGCGGAGTCTATAGAGCGCTTATCCAGATTGAAGATGTTCCAAGAGAGGAGTGAGGATGAGAAGGGTCTGGAGGAGATTCATGGGGACTGAAAACTTCCCTCGACACGAGTTTTGCCACAGCTGCTGAACTGTTACAACATTTTCTGATTTAACTTCAGGGAACTGGCTGGATATCTCCTGCCTCTCCAGGCGTGTCGTTTTAATAGCTGGCATGCAAATCCTCTTCTCAAAATGTTAGACACTATTTGGAAACTTATCTCCTTTCGCACCCTGAATCTAATGAATACCAACTGTTCCTCCATTATTTTCCTTTGTTATTTTTTTCATCGACTTTACCTTTAGAGTCTGTTAGGGAGAGAAATTAGAAATGTTATTGGTGGGGTGTTTCATTATACTTGAATAAATTGTGCTGATCAATTTGTTCAAGAGGTTGTATTTTAAACAAACGTGCAGCAGTCGATGCATTTTCCAGAATAAAATGAAGAAGGATTAGCTGTTTTAACATTTAAAGTTGCTGGAGCTTCAGGCATATTTCATTCACTGTAAGCTGATAGAAAGAGTTCTTGTCCAGACTCAACAACTAGTAGACTGGACTTCTTTCCAGAGCAGATCATTTCAAGGATGCATTTCTCTTAACTGCCGATTCCATTACAGATATGGACTGACCAAAGTTCTGGAAACTTGTCACGGAAACTCTTTCTTTTCATATTCTCTCCAATTAGAAATACTAAAATTCCAGGAGGATTTTTGATTATGTTTTGCACCTGCCCTTTACATTTTTTAATTTGTGCACATGGCCCTTGATAAAGCTCCCGTGTCGATTACTAATCACCATTTAGACATTCTGGAGTCCACCATTTCATTTCTGGTTGAAGTCCTTTCAGAACGTTCATTTCCAACAAGTTTCAGTGCCGAAAAACAAAAATAGAGATTGGTTTGATATCTGCTCGTCGAAACATCCCTGGTCAAATAATTCGATATGATATTGATTCAGGTCTACCTATTGCAGATTGTGATATTTCCCTTCAACAGGTGGTTAGGGGCAAGTTGTAATCAGAATTTATTGAGATGAACCTGCAGTGAGTTCAATTTAAGTGTGGATGGGGAAGAATGTTCCAAATGAGTCGCCGTAAGACTGAACACGGCTTCTGGTGAGAATAATTCACACTTATTGAAAATGATGAAACACCTTTAATCATATAATTTTACAACACACGATAAAACCATTCAGCCCATTGAGTCTCCCGGACAGAGCATGCAATCCACGTCGCACCCCACGTCTTTATCACAATAAACATTATTAAATTAAAGTGCAACTAAGGGGAACCAGATTCAGTACAAATCATGATAGAACTTAATTAAGCGGATATCAATATTTTTGATAATGATTAGTGTTTTGTGATTTGTTGTTGTTCAGCGCACAGATTTCCAAAACTAGTATCGGGAGCTTTTCCATGCTCCGGCAAATTGGAGATCCATAACGATATAGAATTTGGTACAGTGTGTGACTCTGACTTGGATTGGAATGGCGCCAGAGTGGTCTGTGCTGAACTTCAGTGTGGAGTCGCTATTTCCGTGAGAAGAGAGGCTTATTTTCGGAAGGGCGCTGGACTTCTATGGAACGATAGATTTGAATGTAAAGGCAGCGAAACAGGCCTGACAGACTGCCCCCTTGTTCCAGTAAATCAGTCCGGGTGCACTCACAGGAACGATGTCAGTTTGATCTGTTCCGGTGAGTGCAGAATTGTGAACATGAGGGAAAAAAATCGTTCTTGATATTTCAGTAACAGGGAGATGCCAGTTCTCTTTCTCTCTAATGTCTAACTAGACCTTCGTATTTGACTGATTTGTTGCATTTTTGGAACAAAATTTCAAAGGATGCTCATCTTTTTTTCCAAATCAGATTTATTTCCATCTTTATTTGTGTTCTAAAAATTAGCTGGAAATTGTTATTGATTTGTGTTTCGGCGAGACATGGCTTTCTCTGAAACATGTGATGTGGTGTTCTTTGTGAAGCTGCTATGTAGTCATGTTCTGACTCCCAAGCCATGATCCCACTGCATGGATTATAACAGACAAGAACTGTGTTTTCATTTAAAGAGGATATTGACACAGCAGAATAAATGAACGATTTTGAATTTCAATTATCTTTCATCAAATAAAATAATTGGATGAGATCAGTAACAACATTAAAAGTGCTTGTTTTACATCCAGTAAAACGTGGAAAATTATACATATGCATATTGTGGATTTCAAAGCATGGATAACGCATCAACAATATGAATTACCCCCAGGATAACACAATAATTCTTCGAACGACATTTACTTTCTAGATTACCTGGTCCGAGATTGTGTCTAATTTTGGAAGTCCTTCCACCATTTTACACTCAGCTATTGCTCCACGGGCTATCATTTATAACTGCATCTCAACGCATTGCTTAAATAGTCTGTGATTTATTTCAAATATGTTATGGATTTTTCCAAAGACACTATATATTGCAAATGGCACATTAACTTTTCTCTTCAGGGTGGACTCCTCACTTTGTGTTAATGTATCTTCCTAAAACATGACATATTATGTTAATTAGTTCTATGCGATCATTTGTGAATAGTTGGCAATGATTGTTGATGCAAATGTAAAATGTTTTCTTCTATACAACACCAAAATTAAGCTGGCATGTATTCCTTTTAATTTCGATGTATAATTTGCTTGCGTCTATGTTTGTACATGAAACAGGAAACCATGGGCCGAGATTGGTTGGTGGAAAGGACAGGTGCTCTGGCCGGGTGGAAGTGCTGCATGGAGAACACTGGGGGACTCTCTGTGATGTTTACTTTGGTTTACATGACGCCAGTGTGCTCTGTGAGCATCTTCAGTGTGGAGTGGTAGAGAAAATCCCGAGAGGTGCAGCCTTTGGAAAGGGAAATGGGGCAATGTGGAAGGAAAGTTACAACTGCCACGGGAACGAATCTCGGTTGTGGGAGTGTCCGGTTTCATCAGTCGACAAGTTTGACTGCTCACATGGAAATGACGTCAGTGTCGTCTGCTCGAGTGAATCCCTAAATCAAGATAATGATATCACATGGTGTGGGGATTAATTAGAATATTTCTATATTTGACGCGCCAAATGCCAGGGCATCCTCGAGTTCCATAAGCATTTATTATCCCTCTGTCTATTAATACATTTGCTTCAGATTCAGAGCACCCACGCTAGCTGTTCAGCCTCCTGTCTGTCTGTGCTCAGCAGCCTCTTGCCACATCCTTCACCTCTGCACCTGGGGAGCTGGGCTGGTGAAATATGTATCAATTTGATTTAATTTGCTGCACTGTAACCACTATTCTCAATGTCTTTCTTCGCCTAGATGAAAACTGGACACTGAGATTGATGAACGGGGGAAGTCGGTGTGATGGGCGAGTAGAGATTTACTACAACCACGGCTGGGGCAGAGTGCAGGACAGCCTCTGGGATCTGAATGACGCTAATGTCACCTGTAGACAGCTGGGCTGCGGCGAAGCGCTAACCGCCTATAACAATTCAAAGTACGGAGAGGGTGAAGGGCCTGTGTGGGTGAATGATGTCCAGTGTGAAGGAAACGAGTCGCATCTCTGGAAGTGCAGCACATTCACACTGAACCCGCATCGCAGTGACAGCATCGGTGTCGGGGTTCTGTGCTCAGGTGAATAAACAGGTCATTTTTTCCAGAAGCGTTATGAGAAAAGATGGAATCTTTGTCAACTGGGAATATACTTCACTCCTTCGGGAACATACAGTTGAGATATTTGACACTGGCCCCAGGATGTAGAACAGGACGTCATGGGAAAAAAATGAATATTATAGAAATAACAATTTAATGAACATACTGAACTACTTTATAAATCTCGAAGTAATTTCCATCAGTAAATTGAGACCAACCCAAATAAAGACAGTGCCGGCAGTGGGAAATAATGTGCTGATCAGTGTGAGGTGGGTTGCAGCAGCATAGCGAAGGGAGAGAGAGGGTCATATATAAGAGGGATATTCCAATCTTGTGTCCCACTCGCCAAAATCATGAGCATTAATTAAACATGAGGAAATCCAAACCCTTCAGTGAATTAAATCAATCAACGCTTGTTAACATGCTAGTGCGGTGTGGCCGGGGTAACTATGCTGAAGCGGCGGGCAGTGATGGAGTGTATAAGTGTCACCGAACATGACCATGGTATTTTGTAGTTAATTTATATTGATGGAAGAGCAGCCAATGTAAACCAAATAGTTTACTTATTCGTCTCAAGTAAGGCTTACAGCAACATAGCAATAAAGATACTGTGAAATTCCTCAAATTGCCAAGGGTAGTGGTGCTGCTGGTCAACAAAGGGGAAGGGGAGGGGATTAGAGAGGCAGGGAGATGTGAGTGTGGGTTTGTGCGGGTTCTGCTCGCTGCTGGTGAGTTGGAAAGTGTGATGTTCATTTAGAAACGTTTTGATTGCATTCATGTATTGTTGGACCTACGGCCATCAGCGTAGGTTGGAATTTGCATTATTGACAAAACAAGATACTAATGAACATTTTAGCAGCAAATTCGGTGAGTTCGTAGGAAAGGTCGCTGTCTGAAAGGTCAAGTCCTGCCAGGATATTTGAAGTATTCCTTACTTGTTCCAATATATATGAGTGAGCGAGCGAGATATCTGATGAAGTATGCATGACAAAATGAGGTAGTGGAAAAAAAACAAGGTATAACATGTTTGCTTAAACCATTCTGTGTGGAACAATTAATCACCACAGTGGTACAATTCCTGATAAAGTAAAACATGCAGCAATGAACGGGTCAGTTCCACTCCGAAAACCATGGGATTGTTTATTGCCAGAAATACAAATATCGAGAAGATCTCTAAAATTGTAATTTCACGTGAGAATAAACTTATTTTTTCTTCTTGAGCAAAGATTATTATTTTTTGTTCTGTAAACAGCAGTTAAATACAGATGTTAAGTTACTTCACATGATCCAGTAGTTTGAATTTAACAATAAGATTAATATACATTAGAAGTATATCTTGACACTCCCATTTCGTTTTTTTTTATTACAACACACGCAGTTAAGGCTCTCTGGCGATGGAAGCCGATGTGCGAGCCGATTGGAGATTTATCACAATTGGACCTGGGGCTCAGTTTGTGATGATTCCTGGGCTCTGACAGACGCTGACGTGGTTTGCAAGCAGCTGGGTTGTGGACACGTACTGCAACTTCCTCTTCCTGCTTTGGCTGGCCCTGACCCACAGCCAATTTGGTTGGATGAGCTGGAATGCTCCGGGAGTGAATCATTTCTCTGGGAATGTCCCCATGCATTGTGGGGTAAACACGACTGTAATCATAAAGAAGATGTGAAGATCATGTGCTCCGGTAAATGTCCCATTTTCTGCACTTACGACAGAAGAATCCCGAATCAAATAATAAAAAAAACACTTTGAAAGGTTATTTGGCTCACTTCATTATTCTAGACATAAGTGTCACTGAAGTCTTTGTTCCGTCCACTTCATAGCGTTCCCTTCTGTTTCTTTATCCCTCAGTGACTTTCCATAGTCCAAGAGAACTGACTGGGAAAATCAGATAGGTAGTGAATCCCCCAAAAAACGGAATTTGTAAACTTTGCAAGAGATGGTTTTCTGAAGCAGATTGTGACAGAGCCTACGAGCGAGGAGGTAATTTTGGATTTGGTGAAGTGCAATGAGACAGATTTGATTAGGGAGCTTAAAGTGAAGGAACCCTTCGGGAGCAGTGATCACAACATGACAAAATTTACCCTGGTGTTTGAGAGGGAAAAGTTAGAATCTGATATAACTCTATTACAGTTAAATAAAGGGAATTACAAAGACATGAGGGATGAGCTGGCCAGAGTTGATTGGGTCCATCACCCAAAGGGTTTCCATTGAAATTCAGTGTTGCTTATTCTTAATTATAGCGTTCGATTTCAGCTTTTTTGTGATCTTTGTAAAATAACGCTGGCAAACAGTGACCTCAAATGACACAACATATATTATACACTATGGTTACAGAACTTATTATCTGGTTTTCTATCATTTGTGTGACAGAGCATAAAGAGGTGCGATTGGCGAAGGGAAAGCGCCACTGTGAAGGCAGAGTGGAAGTGTTCTACAATGGGACGTGGGGAACAGTGTGCTCAGAAAAGCTGGGTAGAAAAGATGCAGCAGTGATCTGTGAACAGGCTGATTGTGGCCCAACAGTTTCCATTGACTATGGCTCTCACCGATTCAGAGTGGGATCCGGGCCTACTTGGCTGGATGACATCGAGTGTCTTTCACACGAGTTGCGGCCGCACTAGAGTTTTGTACAGTTGCAACATGACGTTGCAGCTCCGAAATTCAATCCCCCTACCAATAAAAGCTAAGACTCCATATGCCTTCTTAACAACCTTATCGACTTGACTGCCTACTTTCAGGGATCTATGCACAAATACACCAAGATCCCTCTGTTCATCAACACAATATCTCTAATAGATCCCCTCTCAGCCGACGTCTTTCAAGGGAAAACAACCCCAGTGTGTTCAATCTTTCCTCGTAAGACAGCCCTTCCATACCAGGCAGCATCCTGGTAAATCTCCTCTGCACTCTCTCCAAGGCCTCCACATCCTCCCGGTAGTACGGGTCAACACAGCTTTACTCATCGGGAAGATACAAGTGTCGTTTGTTCAGGTAGCACCATCAATCATTTTGTTTACAAGTGAGATTTGAAATATTGATGTAGATCATGGAGTCAGCATGTTTGTCTTATCAACAGAGCAAGATACACAGAAGCAAGAGCAGGACACTGTGAACAGCTGCAAGCAAGAATCAGCTGTTTTCCCAACTTTAATATAACACTTACCTGATTGTATTCTTCTCTTATGCTACATCAAGTCTAATAATTTATTTATTATGCTTGACATTCAGGACAAAGTTTGCGTTTGGCAGGAGGTAACAACAACTGCTCCGGGAGAAGGGAGATATTGTGTAATGGAGCCTGGGGCACGGTGTGTGATGATTCCTGGGATTTGAAAGATGCCAGTGTTGTCTGCAGACTGCTGGGCTGTGGCTCTGCTCTCGAGGCCACAGGAGGAGCTGCTTTTGGGTGGGGCAATGGTACTATCTGGCTGGATGAGGTGAAGTGTTTTGGAAGTGAATCCTTTCTGTTTGACTGCACTTCGTCATTAGCTCAAGTTGCCTGTGATCACAAGGAAGATGCCACTGTGATTTGCTCCGGTAAGTGTCCCACTGAGTGGTGCCGTTTGGGCGTTAGGACACTATCCGGTCCATTTTTGTAGAATATGAATCATGTTTTCAAAGTTCTTTCTGATCAACAATGCAAATAATTGTGCACCTTTTACTATATCATCATCAGGTCCTGATCTACATCCAACTTCTCCATCCACAACTTCAGGTATGTCTCAGTAATCAATATCAGTCATCATTATGGCTAATTTTACATTGAGGTAAACAATTATCAGACATTAGCATTGTCTTAGTTTTGTCAATGTCTTACGACAATCGGACTGTACGTAACATACAAATCTTAAAAAAAAAACATTGTGGACGGTTTATCTGATGAAACTTCCATAAATCTTTCAACAAGGAGATGAAGATGAAAGCTCCTCCATCTCTCTGGTGATTTGCATATCACTCGGTGTTCTGTTGATCTGTGAGTTAATCGCCTTTTTGACAGTAATGCAGAGAAGATCATCAATAAAAGGTAAGGCTTGAATCATATTCCTGAACACACGCTGAGTCATGAATGTTGCTTCATATATCAGAGGGGCTTCTCTTCTCTGTCACTTTGCACAGACTGACCTCGGCACATTTCAGAAACAAAGTAACTGAACATTGGCCAGTAATTTATTTCAATCCACAAAAAAGTCAGCATATATTACATAAAAACGAGTGATCCATCTACATTCATATTCCTGCTTCAAGCGTCAGTAGATGAGAAACGAAATCAGAGTCATTTTTGTGGCGATAGATAAAATAAATAAATCAGTGAACTGAATCCTGATAGCCTGCACCCTCCGGTATTAAAGGAGATGGTAGCAGAAATTTTGGGTACATTAGTTCTGATATTCCAATTTTTTCCGAGATTGTGGAAAGATGCATTTGGATTGGAAACACGCTGATATGACAGTCTTATTCAAAAAAAAACGAGAGTTGTAAAAAGTAACAAACTGTACACCACTGGCGTTGGCTTCTCTGGTGGTAAGTTTCTCGAGTCAGTAATTAAGCAGGAGATAAACTGAACAATGGAAATTAAAGCGGAATTTATCAGGGTCAGCGTGATTTTATGAAGGGCACGTTAAGTTTGACAAAATTGCTATTTTTTTGGAGTTAATCAACGAGGTGGATGATAGGGAGCACATGCATATGGCATATCTAGATTCAAGAATGCATTGGAGAAGAATGCTAGATCCCAGTATATTGTCTTGGATAAAGGATTAGTGGAGCGGGAGGAAACATAGAGTCGAGATAAATGAGTCCTTCTCTGGAGAGCGAGCGAATTGAAACACGAGAGATGCTGCAGTGTGCAGTTTTCAACTGTTTACAATCTTTGGAAATGACGTGCGATCAGGGTAGCGTGCAACATCGCAACATTCGCGGATGATCCAAACATCAATGGGAAATCAGGCTCTGGTAAGATTATCGAGTTTACAGATGGATATTGACAGTCTAAGAGAATGCACCAGAATAATGAGCTTAATGTGGATACGTGTTTGGTCATCCATTTCAACCAGAATGATTATTGAAATGGGAAGCATATTCAATGTGTGTCAATACAGAGGGATTTGGGTGTTGTTGTGCATCAATGACGCAATGTGAATGTGCATCTCAGCATTTAATAAAACACAAATTGATTATTGGCATTTATTGCAAAAATGGCAGGATTTAAAATGCATAGAAGCGTTATTAGCACTGGATAAGGCCTTGCTGAGACTATACCTGTAATAGTATGTCCTGATTTAGTCTCCATGCCTGATAAAGAATTTGCTAACACTGGATGCAGACCAGATAATGTTCACCAGATTGATTTCGGGAATGAGAGGACTACTATAAAAGGAGCGTTTCAGTAACTTGGGTTTGTATTCGCTGGAGTTCAAAAAAAGGGACATCAGATTAAGGTACACAAAAAAGGCGAAAGGGGACTGATGAAGTGGATGTTGAACAGATATTTCGCGTTGGTAGAGTGTCTACAACAAAGGCTCATAGATTTAGAGCGAGAGGAAGGAGTTCCAAATCTGAGGTGAGAGACAAATTCTCTCAGAGGGTTGTGAACCTGTGGAAAGATTACCCAGAGTTCAGAAGAGACAGAATCAGTCAGCAGTTTCAAGAGAAAAAAATATATATTTCATGAGAATCTGGATGAAGGTCAACTGGAGCAAGGAGATTAGTGGATTTGAAACTAGGATAAGATCAGCCTGATCATACAGAATGGTGGAGTGCGCTCAAATGGAGGAATTGTCCAATCTTGCACCTTATTTCTATGTTCCTCTTAAATCCAATATTCCAAAGTGCTCATAATTACTTAGCAATTGGCGTTTTATGTCCACTTACAATTGATTACAAATCAACGCCGAGTCTAACAGTACCCAATCCATACTAAGCCGTGATGGTATTGTATTCCATAATTATCAATGCTAATACTGCATGCCAGCAAAGCTATCCCACGAATACTACATAATCCATGCCGAAAGTATTGTAAGTACTGCCCCTCTCTCTGAGTCAGATCTCCCACATTCGATCCCAAGAACAAACTTCACAACTTCCTGCAAAATCCTTCAAAGCCAACAATGTCAGGCAGTAAGAGTGGGAGATTTTCCTGTTCGGCCATGCGTGGTATGGAGGGGCCATGTTTTGAAACATGGCCATGGAATGTGATGAATAGTTACCTTTGCACCACAATTTCGATCAGATAAACAAAACTGCCATGTGTATCTGAACTGGCACTGAGATCTCCTGATTCATATCGTATGTGCTCACTTACATTGGTCTCTGAACGCCTCAGTGTTCCTGGTGATGAAGGCAGTGATATCATCACTGGATTTATGATGCAGTGAAACAAAATCGATTCCACGAGGCCCCGGTTTGAATCTAACCCAGACATAGAGTGCAATATGAAATCAATAAAAAAAAAAGGAAATGTAATGTCAGACTGTAACAATATCCTAACTGCCGATCTTCCTCCAACAGAATCTGTCGCTGGTGGCAGGGACCCACCATATGCTTTGTACCAAGCCATTTATGAAGAAATAGATAATATTCCTCATGGCAAGCTGTACATTCAGTGTCGTGCTTCAGGTTTGTGTTTTATTTTAAATCCAAGTTATACTGGGAAAATGCCGCATCATGTTTATCCCCTTTAACCATAGCCAAGAGCAGCATTAACCTCAATGTCTTCATGCGGAAATGAAACATATCAAATGTCCTCATTTATCGATCATTGTTAGATTACGAATGTTCATTATTGTTCAAGAATATTGTTGCCTTCTGTGTAAAAATAGCGAGCAGAGTGGCTGCTTCCAATTTTCAACTGCTTTGCGCCTAACACACATCGAAGTTGTGATCTAAGTAACAATCTGTAAAACATTTGATTGAGTGCGCAAATCAATTCAATATATTACTGCTGGCCGCAAACACAGCGCCAAATACAGATTATTATTTGGGAAAATACCTGGAGTATAAAAGGTTTTATTTTGATAAAATGGGTAGTTTTAAAACCGTTTTGGACCGAATCGTAGATAAAAAAAATGTTTTTTTTTTCACTGACTAATGAGAACTCGCAAAAAACAAATGCAAATTATTAAGTGCATGGACATACCACCAATGCAAACAAGGGAAAACAACAAGGGAAATGCATTAGACTCACTGGAGTAGAGAACTGAGCCAAGCGAGATGTGGGACACAGAAAAAAAAGTTGGTGTAATTAATCAAGGTGACAAGTAAGGATTATTATATTAGCGAATAATGGTGTGATAATTATCATAGCAAAATATTCAACCAAAACAGGAATAAAATGGCCAATTCAGAATTTACTTCAGATATTTTCGAGGGATAGCTTTTACAGACAACCACCAATGCTGAAATGACAGAAATATTAATCAATTGTTTGTTACAGTTTATAGCAGAGATCGCATTTAACTTCATGACTCCACAAGATGTGAATGGGAATGACTTCAACAGGTAGAAACAAAAAGCAACTGAAAACATTAAATTCATTGAAACATTGTCATCCATGCACGTTTAAAGAAAGGAAAATTCTAGCAGAAGCAGAATTGCACCTTTTCACGAATCATTGCTAAAGGGGTAATGCCTGAGTCTGGCGAAAAGTAAATCTTGATTAGGAAACAACGCCAAGAAATCGGTATCAACTTACTGAGCATTATTAGATGGAAAGATAATCGAATCCTTAGAAAGGCGTAGACTTAGAGGAGATCAGATAGAGGTGTATAGATAGCATAAACAGGGTTAAGCTTTTTCCTTGGATGGACTGGAATAGTACAAGGGGTCACGGGCTTAGGGTGAGGGGGTAAGGTATAATTTGGATGCTAGAGGGAGTCTTTTCACACAGAGGGTGGTGGGGGTATGGAATGCGCTGGCAAGTAAAGTGGTGGTGGAATGCACTCTGGAGTTATTTAAGAAATACTTAGATGGGCACATGAACAGAATGGGAATGGAGGGGTATAGAAAACTGATTTAAAATAGGGATCATGAGCTTGGGAGTCCCTGGGAAGTGTGTAAATAGATGATGATATTGATGTACTTGTTTTTATCCTACGGGTGCTTTGGTCCACCTTGTTGTCTAACGAAGGGCATACACGCGATGGGTCGTGACAGGGCTGCTCTTGGATTTTTCTTTTCGAGAGTATCCTCGTGCTTCACGTCGTTAGTGTACGCTTGACCTGGACCATTTAATGGGCAAACGACAGCTCAGTGACTATCGCTGTGCTGTGCAGATACATGAATTTGGGCCTGTGTCTGTGGGAGTTTGCGCATTCTGCCTGTGCTTGCATGGGTTTTCTCCGGGTGCTCCGGTTTCCTCCCACATCCCGAAGATGTGCTCTTAGGCTAATTGGCAAAACAAATTCTCCCTAAATTGTCTCAAATTTGGTTTTTAATCCATAGATCTATAAACATAGACAGGGATCGCAGGTAGAAGTGAGAACATCGGGATGGCGGCGTGGGCTCGTTGGGCCGAAGGGCCTGCTTCCCGTGCTGTTTTGTTCTTTGTTCTTTAATTTCGACAAAGGAGGAAAGACATGATTTACTTTAAACCAATTAAAGAAGTCAGTCCACTTTTCAAGATGGAATCGCTCACATAATCCACATTATCAAAATCTCACAAAAGTCATCAGAGTAAACAACATTCCTTTTTTCCTTCTTGTGCCCACCATTTTTTTGGGAAACTGGCATCTCATACAGCGATGAAAAGGACAATGTCCTGTCAGCTCTTTTTTCACACAGTTCCAATCTTTCATGTACCTTATATGTTTCCAAGTCCGTGTTCCATCTCAACACGTCAGTAAAAAAATAAAGCTGACACTCCTTTGCTGTGCTGAGCGAATAGCTGCACACTTTGCGATACGATCTTTCAAACGAGCTATTCATTCTATGGTCAAGGTGCATTCTCTTTTGGTTATCAATGATCAGCTGACGATGCGAAAATAGACTTGAGATGGCAGTTTTTTTACTACTTGTATAATTTCACAAATTACCACTTCATTATTAAATTGTTGTTACTTACCGTGAAATATTGCAATGCATAAAATTGTCTTCTGGATTTCCATGTTGCAAAAAAGGAGACATTTTATATCTATTTCATTCGCTGTAAAATGTTGGAAACCGGCTGGCAGTGAGTAGTCTATACAAGTCTTTATTTCATGTGCATGGTATCATGGGGAAGGCACACAAATTGGTATGGATTGGGTGCAATAAAGCTACCAAATTGATGGGTAAATTGTGTTTCTTTCGATGGGAGACTATTAGAATTGGTGTACCAGATGAATCCGGCACTGGGATCACTTGTGTATAATTGATTTAATCAAACTACCGTTTAACGATGACAGCATTTTTTGGATAGAAAAGAGGATTACAAGAAAGCATTCATAAACTTGCTATAACGGATGTATGATTTGAAGACGAATTCTAATAAATTTAACTGATATTGATAACTCGCTGAGAGAAAAAAATGTAATATGTTAAGGAGTCAAATATCATAGTTCATAAAATTGACTAAAAATACAGAGCTACACAGTTAGTTCAAAACAGACAAAAAAGTTCACCGGAAGCCAAAACAAACAGAAAATTTCATTTCCCAAACAAAAAAGAGTGGAAAATGCTGGACAAACACAACACATTTGGAGAGAGAACAGATCCAGTACTTTGACTGTCAATAATTCGTTTTCATGCCAAAGCTGCTAATGCTATCTGGTATTTTCTGTTTTATTTCTGATTTCAAGCTTTGACACAGTATGTTGTGTTTATAAAAGTAAAAAAAAAATGCATTTCGTAGAACCTTGCTCTGGGGCCATTTTGATTGGATTACATGGCTGTTAACAGGATTTTTATAAAACGATACAAGAATTGGGTGAGGGTTGAAAATAATTTGCAAATACATCAGTAGTTAGGAAGGTTGAGATCTATCCGGAATAGCTGAACAGAGTAAAAGACAGAGTAAAAAAAGAGTTCTTGCTTGGACTATTCATGCTCTTTTCTGTTGCCTTCCACGGGACTTCCATGAGAGGAAAGTAAAAATGTATTTATTAGTCACAAGTAGGTTTAAATTAAGTTAATCAATTAAGTTACTGTGAAAATCTCCAGTGTTTTCAGTGCTGCTGAGGTACAGCGCACAGCGGTTAGCACTGCTGCTTCATAGCTACAGGACCTGGGTTTAATTACTTGCTTGGGTCACAGTCTGTGTCGAGTTTGCACCTTCTCCCTGTATCTGCATCGCTTTCCTTCAGGTGCTCTGGTTTCCTCCCACACTCCAAAGATGTGAGTATTCGGTTGATTAGCCATGCTAAGTTGCCTCTTTGTATTGGGCAAAGGGATTACTAGGGATCATATGTTTGGCTGCTGAAATAGAACCAGGGTGGGATGGTTATCAGAGCAATCTCGATGGGCCAAATACCCTCAGTCTACACTCTAGGAATCTATGATTCGATGGGTTGCCATCTCTGAGGATAAAAGATGCGGACAATATGGCAGGGAGAAGAGATTCTGGACCATAAAAGCTACTGATCCAGATTTAATGGACTTTTTTTCCCCTTACATTAGTCCCTGTCCTCTGATATCTCACATATTACCTGCCCTCAGGGACAGGACATTTCGGAGCCAGAGCAACATTTTTTGTTCAGTAAGGTTTTGCTCATTCTTCACTTTGGACCACTACAGTCAGTCTGCTGGCTGTTCTCCAAAATTGGTGCCAGGATCAAATGCCAGGACATTTTCACAAGGGCGATGAAGTTGTTGTGATTTCGACTGACTTTCTGAATCACGTTCTGACACTATAAACTCTTAATGACTCCACAAACAATGTGCTAACCAACCAATTATTTTCTGCTTATCAGTTTCTTCGAGCATTGACTCCTTGAATCAGATTGAATATTACACCAGTCACAGTTTGAGAGACACTGATCCTGGATCAGAATATCCTGAAGTAGAATGTTCCTCTATTCAGTGTAGGTCGAAATTCATATCCTACCATTTCTTTTCGAGCCTTGTCACTCTGTAATATCTAAAATAGCTTCTGACAGTGCCAAATAGCTCAGATATGGCAGAATGATTTCAGTTACAGAAATTTTGAGTCTGCAACAATGTTTTATCATTGTTTCAAACAATGTAAAGACTTTTTTTAAAAAAAAACAAAGGTCCATGCATTTCCCCAGAAGCTCCTATTGATTGTGAATTCTGTACTGGTTTATGCGATCGGTGAATCATTTGCAACGATGTAAGTTTGAAATAAAATTGAAAATAAAAATTAAACAAAAAATCGTCCAATAATTCTCCATGCTGCAATTCATTGGTCTCCGTGCCACAACTCTCTGTCCCATAATTGCTGTGGAAACAGACATTTAATGATATGATTCTAAATATCACTCATTATTAATTCAATTCAGGCACTTTTACCTCTCAGATCCGACTTTGATAGGCTCTGACGATGTAGAAACTGAAGCCATTGACTCTCAGAGTGGGAACTTGCTGCTGAACCGGGACCCTGACGGTATCTTCACTTTGACAAGTTCCAGCGGTGATCTCGGCACTCTGGGTGAGATAAATCTTTGGGTTTTTTTTCCGATCTTAGACAGTCGTTTGGGATCAGTACATAATAAATTTATAATAAGTTGGAACAGGATTAAGCCTTTCAGTCACTCCAGGCTGCTCCTCCCTTCACTGAATCATGACCCATTCGTTCTACTTACTGTCTTCCTTTTCCTCGTAATCCTCGATTCCTTCACTGACCAATAATCTGCCTATTTCAGCCTTAAATGTGCACAAGGACTTTGCCTACACAGTTCTCTGTGGCAAAGTGTTCCAAAGATTCACAACTCACGGACAGATCCGCTTTGATCCCATCTCATCGGTCCCTTCCACGCCAGCTAATAATATCAACGTTATCTGTGGCGCAAGCACAGGCTTGTAACAGCAATTGGGCAGTGACCATTCATTTCCGATGCTTACACATATACATTATAATGTTAAACCAGGGATCAAACTTCCCCGACAGGAAATCATAAAATCCCTCCAGTGCATAGACTCTGTATTGACAGGGCATCTTACCCGATTCCCCCACCCTCGCATATTTACCCGGAAATCCCCCTAACCCACACATTTTTGGAGTGTGGGAGGAAACCGGAGCACCCAGAAGAAGCCCATACAGACACGGGGAGAATGTGCAAACTCCGCACAGACAGAGACCCAACAGTGGAATCGAACACGGATCCCTAGTGTTGTATGGAAGCAGCGCATTTTATGGCATTTTCCAATGGGAGTGCAGCAATGTAGGGATGTGACATGTTCCATTTGGTTTCTGCTTTGTGATTTCCTGCAATATTTTCAGTGATACATTACACTGAAAGTATTGGAGGTAATGTGCAGTGTACAGTTGATAGAAAAAGAAAACTGCCAGTTGAATTGGAATATAATACAATTGCTTGTGAAGTGTTGACCTGATAGCGGAAATACTTGTAAATGTTACTTTTTTCTTTTAACGTCATAGTCATCAGCGAAATCAGAAAGTCACGTCCTCGGGCATATGAATCATAATATAAACTGAAAGGGGATGCCCCTTAACATTTCCAAAATATCGCCATGTCGTATATGCTTTAATCCTGGATTAAAAACGTTGTTATTTCTGTATAAGTTTTTACTTCATGCTGTGTTTTGTGAATTTTCATGTTTATCCTTGTTCTGCGTGAAAGAGTAAATTTTTTGTTGAATCAACAATGGAAAACAATGTACAATGTATGTCGAGTATTGCACTGTCCATATTAAAGCTGTTACATCGCTTGCATTATGGAACGGAGACGTTATTATAATTCAAGATTTGATGCATATTTTTGCCAATTGCATTTGAAACTTATTCTGTAAAAACTTCCCTTCTGATGCCATTAAATAAATGTAAGGGCAGATAAATACGTAGTTTGATTCCATTTTCTTCATTTAATATATTCTAAATCGTCACGAAGGCAGAGAGAAGTCACTTACTGGGGGAGTGGGATTCGCACAGATTGAAAAGAATTGCTGGGAGGATTAGAAAGAACATTAGGAAGAAGATATTTACTCAGGGAGTAGGGGGTGTCTGGAATTCGTGTGTAAACTGATGGCTCAATAGAAACCCCTCGAATCATTCGGACGTCACCCAGATCTGTAGCTGAGATGTTTTAACCTGTAAAGATGGGACTAGGGGCTGAGTCACTAGAAGGTGGAATTAAAATGGGAATGCTAGTTTATATTTCTCGAGCTGGTGCAGATGCGATGGGCAGAACGGCCTCTTTCTAGGCCGTAACCTTTGCTTTCTGTTAGCCCTATCACTAGGACAGGTGGAGGAATGAGCTTTTCTTATTACATAAGGAAGAAGAGAAAAGGTGAGAATATTGAGGCAACGCTGAGTTATTCTAATACCCATCCCGTTCTCCAATAATCAAAGTGAGTGAGACATCAAAGCGCCCTCCCCCATGTCCAACCCAAATGCATTTACCGGAGTGGCAGTACGGTGGCACAGTGTTTAGCGCCGCTTCCACACAACAGTAGGGATCCGAGTTCGATTCCACACCTGGGTCTCTGTCTGTGCGGAGTTTGCACATTCTCCCCGTGTCTGTATGGGCTTCTTCTGGATGCTGTGGTTTCCTCCCACACTCCAAAAATGTGTGTGTTAGGGGGATTTCCTGGTAAATATGCGAGGGTGGGGGAATCGGGTAAGATTCCCTGTCAATGCAGAGTCTATGCACTGTAGGGATTTTATGATTTTCTGTCGGGGAATTTTGATCCCTGGGCTCAAGGCGCTGCAGTGCCAATTTACTCTCTGGCTTTAAACACTCTTCAATGCACAGACTGGATAGGAGAGGACAACAGGGAGCAGCATTGCAGCTGCTTTTTCCCATTGAAACTGGGATGGTTGCTCCATCTGCTGCACCAACCCCACCACATCCACCTGGGGCAAACTGGACAATGGGCAGCAGAGAGACCTGCGCCTGCGCTGCAATAACACTGTCTGCCGCCGGCCATCTTGCGTTGCCTTAGGAGACGGTCGGCGGCCATCTTGCGTTGGCAGGGGAGACGGCTGGCGGCCACCTAAGGGAGGCGCCTTTAACCCGCGCGATGCCTTCTGGGAGAATTCCCCTCATGCACATGTGCACAGGCAGTACATGTTAATCTCCTGTAACTTTTGATGATTTTTATTCCTTTCCTCGCGTCAAAATTTCGTTTCCTGCTCGATTCAAGAAAGTCGTTTCATTTTCTTACTTTTTTTCTTAATCTGACGTCACGCTGCACGCTGGGGGAATGTTCTGCACATGTGCAGATCTGCCTCTGACGTTATTATAAAAAACACTTGTTTAATTTAATTCCGTTCCTGGCCCTTCCATGACCCCTGATGTTCTGCCAACCAGCAGCAGTCAGGCGCAGATTTCAGTGAGAAGAGAAGCAGCTGGGAGGAATACAGCGACCCCGCGTGAACAGGAGGGGAAACAACAGCTGCCAAAACGCAGCTGGTGCCCAAAATGCTTCCGCAGATTAGCTGTTTTCAGGCACAGGGAACCGTTTTAATTGTAAACAGATTCTCAAATTTACCCCCATCCGTCCCTCCCTCCCTCATTCCAGCTCACTCACCTGCTCTCCATCCATCCCTTCTTCCTTCCATCCATCCCCTTCTCCATCTATCACTTTCTGCAACAAAAACGATTCATTCAGTACAACAGCTTCCCTCTAATTCTCCCAGTCTGTATTCGATCCTTTATCAAATCCACTCTGTTCTAAGATATTGTACACCGTTAGATCTAACAATTCCAATTTATAACTCTCCAATTTAATATTTATTGAAAATGATCACAGACAACAGATGCAACTGAGAAATAGACTGGAAGCTGCACCTGAATCTCCTCTTTTTAGGTCAGTTATGACAGACCAATCTGGAATATTGACATATAATAAATGACTTCATCAACTGAGTTTTATTTGTTAAACTCAAGGTCTTTGCCACATTTAGAAATTAACATAAGCTCTTCCGCCAAAACCGGGGATGTAATGTTTATAAGGCTCTTGTCAAACCACGTTTAGGGTGTCATTAGAAATTTTGGACCCTGTATCAAAGACAGAATGCCCTGGCTCTGGAGAGGTTCCAGAGGAGTTTTATACGATATGTGGGAGCGTGCGAGGACTCTGCATCTGAACTCAATGCAGTTTGGAAGGATGTGGCGGGTTCCTTTCCTCCTCGCCTCCCCCACGAAATGCCTGGATAGAGTGGACGTGGAGAAGATGCTTCCAATCGTAGGAAAATCTATGATCCAAGGATACAGTCTCAGAATAAAATGACCCTTTAGCTCCGAGATGAGGTTTTTTTTTCGGATAGAAGGTGGTGAATCCTTCAGAAAAGTTTGTGCAGGCCCGTTTACCGTGTGTTTTTAAGACAGAGATAAAGGCGTTCTTGATTTGTAAAGGAATCAAATATTAAGGGGAATAGGCAGGACAATGGGATTGAGAAACTAATCAACCATGATTAAGTGGCGAAATAGATTCGATGAGGAGGATACCTGAATTATAATCTTTTGAGTCCCACACTCATTGTCAGCTACGATATTTATACTGTCTCCCCCACCCCCCATTAGCTTCATTGTACATGTTTGCTTCAGAACTCTACTGATTCCCAGTTAGCATTTAATTAATTAACTAGCAAGTATTTGATTTCAAATAACTTGTTATAACGATTGTGAAATTAGGAATACTCATTACAACGACAGGGCAGCAGCATTAACTCTTTCTCTTCGAAGACTCAATGACATACATCATATCACATACTGAACAGTACTGAGTGAAACTAGCACAGACCAGGCAACACAATAAAGATAATTTAAATAATAAACAATATGAATAGTGTGTTCTGAAGAAATGATACTAATTTGAACGTGATTAATTCATAGCCTTTGAAGAATTTTCCCTTCAATCTAACACTTCTTAATGATGGTGTCATCTGCAACTACAGATAGACCATCTGATGGGCAACACGACAGCGCAGTGACTATAGCTGTGCTGTGCAAATACATGGATTTGGGCCTGTGTCTGTGGGAGTTTGCACATTCTCCCCGTGTTTGCGTGGGTTTTCTCCGAGAGCTACGGTTTCCTCCCGCATCCCAAAGATGTGCTCTTAGGCTAATTGGCAAAACAAATTCTCCCTAAATTGTCTCAAATTTGGTTTTTAATCCATAGATCTATAAACATGGACAGGGATCGCGTGTAGAAGTGGGATCATCGAGGTGGCGGCGCGGGCTCGTTGGGCTGAAGGGCCTGTTTCCCATGCTGTTTTGTTCTTTGCTCTTTGTTCTTTGTACAGATAGATGAAAAACAGCTAACTGGCAAACACCAGATAAACACCTTTTACCATCTGTCATGATAAGAGAAACAATTTCAGACAACAATGGTATATTTGACATCATGCATCTATGCTGAGGTCTTTGGGATAATCCAAATTAAATCATATATTCAGAAATTAAATAAAGCGGAAGCGTGTATGCAGAGACAAACTGAAATTGTGAATTCTAACTTTCTATGCTACAGCTCTGCATCTGAGCAGTGAGCTATAAGGAAAAGGAAGGAGGAAACTACACTTCCTAGACTTTGTTCTTGTGCAATGCGGTGCCACTGTTCCTTGTTTATTTTCATTTTAAGGATGTCGGTTTCAGAGGAAACATCATCAAGAGGATCCATCTGCCTGATAAGACACGTTACCATGCTTGTTGGCCGTAGCTAATGCATTCAGTAGTTTAATGTTATCCATCCCAGTTGGAAAAAAAATGTTTTTTTTTGTTCCACTATGCAAACTGGGACGTGCACGCAGAACGCCTTCCTCTTATCAAAGGAATGTGAGTGTTGGAATTTGGAAGGGAGAAAAAAATGCATGCCCCAATGACAACAGTTTCCTAGCCAATCCCAGCCTATCAGACGATATGATATCGTATAATGATACATGTTTTGTCTGTAGAGATAACACCTATCCTTGGCTTCCCTGGGACTGTTCCGGATCTTGCTATCAAGCGCATGTGATCCTTGATGTCTGACATTATGAATTCCTGCATCTCCACCCCACGATACATCTGTTAAAATCTAAACAGGCCATCACTGAAACTCAATGGTTTTGGATGATAATATTTCCTTCCTATGGGACAGCAAAAGCGGCTCGGGATTTGATCAATATGGCATCAGCTCTTGAGAAAATAGCGAATAATACTGCAGATGGATTAGAGGATGTGAGCACCGCTATCTCCGAATTTTCAGCTGAAGTCGTCGCTATACCGATAATGGCACTCCAAAATCAAATGGCGTTAGGTTACTTGATGGCAGCAACAAGAGGCATCTGCACCCTAATAGATTCTGAGTGTTGTACTTGCATTCCAGACTCCTTCGACAATATCACTGATTTAGCTGAGCATATTAAAAAGACCGGCGACAAAGCTAGGGCTGGAGGGCAATACTTTAAGAAGTATAATATCCTTGGCTGGTGGTCTTTTGGTAACGTGTTTGGAGACTGGAGGGTGGGGGGTGGAGTACTGATGCACATGGGAGTCACTGTCCTGATAGTTTGCTTACTGCTAGGCTTATTGAAGGGTGTCTGCCAATGCCTAGCATATCATAGAGCACAAGACCCTTTTAAAGAGGTTAATGTTTTCATGGAATGATAAAAGGAAGGAATGAGTTGTTAAAGGGCTAACATCCCATGGATATCCTATGATCTTGGCCATTTGCAAAACAGTTTTAAAAGCTGAGATCCTGCAAAATTGCAAACGCAGCTGGTTGCTTTTAGGTAAAGTGAAAAGCCTCCATTAGATTAAAGCTGTGATTAACTGTGTCTTGTGTGAAACAACCTGTGCTGATATCAGTGTATGCTCCCTTATTCTGAATTGTCACCCTGGCCTTGTAAATAACGAAATGTAACGAAACTTTTGCTTTATTAAATCAGTCTACGCTTGACTTGGCAAAATGTTTCCTTGTTTGAAGGAGGTACCATTCACTTTATGAACAAAGTAATGTTCCAAGATATATGAGAACGGTTGCTATCTGACACTGGAGCAATGGTGGACGTGCAGTTTCGATGACAACGGGAGAGGAGGGGGGAACACGGGGTGGGGTCGACACATTTTTACTCACATAATGTATCTGTACTTACTTTTGTTGTTGTTAAGCACATGATCTGGGCGAATTTATTTTGTGTATACAATTGCTGGAAAAATAGTTTAAAGGAAGGAGAATCCTCCAGGTCGAAGGAGTATCGCTTGGCTAAGCTCAGGAAACTGTTCTGAGTTCGAATAACGATGCTCAGAGAGCTTGTACTTGTTTGAGAATAAAGGACTGTGTTTTCTCATACAGATCAGTGTCTTGTTCTTGCATCAAGTGCGTAACGGCCTCTGAAAAATGAACCTACAGGTCTTTGCAGTAGAAGGCATAAATAACATGCCAATAATTGATGTAAAGAAGGCTAAAGCAGGTGTGGACCTAGAAACGATCATTACCACGAAAGAAGTAGTGTTAGGCAAGTTAAACGAGCTAAAGGTAGACACGTCTCCTGGCCCTGATAGAATTGATCCCAGGGTACGAAAAGAGATGGAGGGCGAAATAACAATTATACTAGTGGCATACGGAGTCTTAGCTTTTATTGGTAGGGAATTGAATTTCGGAGCCGCAACGTCATATTGCAACTGTACAAAACTCTAGTGCGGCCGCACTTGGAGTATTGTGTGCAGTTCTGGTCCCCACATTAGAAGAAAGATGTGGAGGCATTGGAGAGGGTACAGAGGAGGTTTACCAGGATGTTGCCCGGTATGGAGGGCAGGTCTTATAAAGAGAGGCTGAGGGATTTGAGGTTGTTTTCGTTGGAAAGAAGGCGGCTAAGAGGAGACCTTATTGAAACATATAAGATGATTAGAGGTTTAGATTGTGTGCACAGCGATAGCCTTTTTCCTAGGATGGGGAAAGCTAGCACGAGGGGACATAGCTTTAAATTAAGGGGTGAAAGTTATAGGACGGATGTCAGAGGTAGGTTCTTTACCCAGAGGGTGGTAAGGGTATGGAATGCCCTACCTGCGGCAGTTGTAGATGCGCCAAGTTTGGTTGCGTTTAAGAGGTTAGTAGATAAGTTTATGGACAAAAAGGGAATGGTTTAGATAGAGGGTCATTGCTTTTTCCTAATTGGTCGGCGCAACATCGAAGGCCGAAGGGCCTGTTCTGCGCCCTTCTATCATAGGTTCTATGTTCTATGTAATTTACCAAAATTCGCCGGAATCTGGTGTAGTTGCTGTAGACTGGAAAACAGCAAATGTGATGCCACTGTTTTCAAGTGGAGGTAACCAAAAGCTGGGTAACTATAGGTTGGATGCGTTAAATTCTGCAGCAGGGAAAAATGGCTCAATCTATCATCAACGAAGAAAAAAGCGAGCGATCTGGAGATGAATTGTCCCATTGGTAAGACACAGCATGGGTTCATGAAGGGCAGATCACGTTTGCCTAATTTGGTGGAAATACTTGAGAACAGGACATGCGCAGTGGCCAGTGGGGGAACTTGTATCTGGTGATGTATCTGGATTTTCAGAAGCCATTTAACAAGGTGTCACACCAAAGACTATTGTAGAACATAGAACATAGAACATTACAGCACAGAACAGGCCCTTAATTAATTAATAATTATTAATAATTAATAATAATACAATAATGCGGCCGCACTAGAGTAAAAGAAAAATTGTCTTATTGTATAAGACAATGTCACACAGTGTTATGGGTAATGTATTACCATACTTAGAAGATTAATTAACTGACAGAAAACAACGAGTGGGAGTAAGTGGATGTTTTTTTTTGCTTGGCTGGTTGGAGATCCGTGACTCGTGATTTGCCTCAAAGATCGTGTTTGGACCACAGCTGTTTTACGATTTACATAAAACATTTAGAACATAGATCATAGAACATTACAGCGCAGAACAGGCCCTTCGGCCTTCGATGTTGCGCCGACCAATATAAAAAAGCAATGACCCTCCAAACTAAACCATTCCCTTCTCTTCCATAAACTTATCAACTAACCTCTTAAACGCCACCAAACTTGGCACATTTACAACTGCCGCAGGCAGGGCATTCCACTCCCTAACCACCCTCTGGGTAAAGAACCTACCTCTGATATCCGTCCTATAACTATCACCCCTTAATTTAAAGCTGTGTCCCCTCGTGCTAGCTTTCTCCATCCTAGGAAAAAGGCTATCACTGTCCAAATGGAGTTGGGGACCAACTGTATTGTGTCCAAATTCGCAGATGGCGCTAGATGAATGGCGGAAAGAAGTGTGCAGAGGGCGCTGAAAATCTGAAAAGAGATATAAACAGTGGAGTGAGTGGGTCAGGATTTGGTAGATGATGTACAATGTTGGTAAATGTGAGGCTATCCATTTTGGTAGGAATAACAGCAACATGGACTGCTATTTAAATGGTAAAAAAAAAGTTGCAGCATCTTGCTGCGCAAAGGGACCTGGGTGTTCTTGTGCAAGAATTACAGGAAGTTGCTTTGCAGATGTAGCAGGAATTAAGGAGGCAAATGGAATTTCATAATTCAATGCTAAAGGAATAGAGTTTAAGCACAGCGAGGTTATGTTGCAGCTGCATGGTGAGCTGGTGAGGTCAAACCTGGGATACAATGTACAGTTTTGGTCTCCTGACTTGAGAAACGAAATACTGGCAAAGGAGGGGGTTCAGAGGAGAATCACTAGGTTGATGCCAGAATTAAGGGGAGAGATTAAGTAGGTTGGGGCTGGACTCATTGGAATTCAGAAGAACGAGGGGGCATTTATGAATCTGATAGAATTTTTTGAGGATAACCATCGACGAAAGGCGAGCCATTGATGTTGTCTACATGGATTTCAGTAAGGCGTTTGGCAAAGTCCCTCAAGAGGTTAGTTGAAAAGGTCAAGGCTAATGGAACACAAGGGCAGGTAGCCAGATGGATAAGTAACTGGTTTAGTAATAGGAGACAGAAAGTATAGTGGAAGGATGCTTTTTTTCTAGCTGGAGTTTGGTCACTAATGGTGTGCCACAGGGCTCGGTCCTGGGATCCCTTCTCTTTGTAATATATATAAATAACTTGGAAGAGGGAGTAAGTGGAGTGATCAGCAAGTTTGCAGACGATACAAAGATGGCTGGACTTGTGGATAGTGAGGAGCATTGTCAGGCGATACAGCAGGACATGGATAGGCTGTTAGCTTGGGCAGATCGAAGGCAAATGGAATTCAATCCTGATAAATGCGAAGAGATGCATTTTGGGAGAAAGAATGTAGGGGGTAGATATATGATAAAGAGTAAACTATTAAGTGTGTAGAAACGCAGAGGGACCTGGGGTTGCCTCTGAAGGTGGCAGAGCAGGTGGAAAAGGTTGTGCAGAAAGCATATAGTATGCTAGCCTTTTTAAGAAGGGGTACTCCAGTTTCCTCCCACAGTCCTACCATGTGCAGGTGTGATGCATTACCCATGCTCAATGTTCCCTCAGTGTTCCTGAAAAGGCGCCGTAGTATGGCGACCAGGGGATTTTCACAGTATATTTATTGCAGTGTGAACATAAGCCTATTTGTGGCTAATAAATGAACTTTACCTTTTATGACGGTAATACCACATTTCACACTGATTCCTTTCCTTCTCCATAAACCGTATGCTTTGCAAGAAACAAGACTTTTCACTGTCTACCAATACATGTGACAACAGCAAATCAACTAAAATAATAATTACCATCTGTTGCTAGAGAGGAAGAGAAGCATAAAGGCAGAGAACAGTGCAAGAGTATATTCAAATTTAATGATATTTGCAGCATATCGGCAGGTATCTTTACTAAGACTGCGTTGGGGTGGAAGGGGAAGAATTTGTGAGAACAAATAACAAACATGGAGCCAAGTCTCTGACTGCTATAGACCTGAGCCCGCATATAGCTGGAGGAGGGCGAACTGATGATTAAATACCACTGTTCTGTTTGACTCGGGCTTAGTCAGCGAGTAAAAATGTAGTGAGTTTAGCTAGTGAGGGATGAGAAAATGTCTTGGGGAGAATTCGTTGTCCGCAGCTGATTTGCTGAACGCTTTACTGTGGAAAAGATGATTTGGGCGTCTGGATTGCTGTGATGCTGTCAGCTTTGTGTAGTGACCTTCAGTGTTATATTTTAAGAGAGTCAATGATTGTTTTTTATATGCAGGAATGCTATATTCTTCTTTGGGCATTTGGTGGACTTCTAGTTTTATGTAAAAGTTTGTTGTGTTGCATTTTGTGCCTTGGTAGAGAGACTTTAGGCCTCAATGTGCTGAGCCCAGTTCCAAATAAACGGTATTTGTGTTCATGCTCACGTGCACTGCTGTTATTGATGTGACTGGATGAGGCTTCCTTTATTATCGCGGAGGATAGATTTATTTTAATTTACTTTGAAAGAACAGAATGTTTCCAATATCGCTGGGGTATCAAATTGACATCGATGCTATTCGCTGACCATCCAGAAAGTAGCCATATAACCAAGATACTGCAAGGGAAAAAAAACACCTCGTGAAGTTAATCTTTCTCTATAGCTTAGCTATGTGGGGTGGCAGGGTGGCGAAGTATAACAATAGTAGGGTCAATCAGGTCAATCCCAATAACAAATCTGCTGGTGTAACGATTATTGTGGTGTGTCACCTGCACCAAATTATCAACATCATTCCAGTTTACTCTCTGTGAATCTCACCTTTTTTCATTCAATTGTTGAAGTTTTGAAATGCCGACTCTGCCAGTTAATTTAACACCAGGCGATTAGATGACGGATGACATTGTAGAGCAGGAAATCACCACAGATGAAGGCCGTCACATTATTGGAAGACTAGGCTTTTGCAATTTCATGTATTGCCTTTTTTTAACAATTTTTCGATTGTCTCCTGGACTTAGTATGCCCTATTTGTGCATTTCTAAGCAATTGGTATCTAAGGCAACTATATTTAAAAGCATGGGACATGCAAAACCTCTCTTTCCTCAAAGTCAACACATCCATCTACCCATGAGATATTAATCTAATCCAATGTGTGCATCCCTGTTGAAGTTGCAAGTTCGGATGTCTGAGTTAGGTAACAGAGACATTTAATGGAAGATCAAAAAATGTCATGGCGGAAGTTTAAAACACTCGTTCGACCACAGCAAGTGTAGTATGCAGAATTCTGTTCGCCACTTCATAGAAATGTCAGAATGGAAAACACACAGAGCAGATTCATCAGCATATTGCCTGGGCCAGACCTGAAGGCAGGATGATGAGGCTGGGATTGTTTTCCTTAAACAGAAATGGATGAGGTTTTGTGTGTGTGTGTGTGTGTGTGTGTGTGTGTGTGTGTGTGTGTGTGTGTGTGTGGTGTGTGTGTGTGTGTGTGTGAGGTGTGTGTGTGTGTGGTGTTGTGTGTGTGTGAGACAGAGAGAGAGAAAGAGAGACAGAGAATTGGGGAATAGGTGCGAGGTGGGGCGAGGCGAGAAGGGTTGTTGTTGCCCATCGAGGTGCTCAAAAATATGAGGATAGGGAGAGTGCAGAAAGGAAAAAAAAAACTTGATCTTTGTAAGAATCGGAGGCACAGGTAAGATTTCGGACATCAGCAGGGATTTGAGGAATATCTTCTACTGCCATAGAGTGCTCGAAGTCTACAGCAAACTGCCATAAAAGTGTGCTGCAACATTCAATGCACTTTTAGTTTTGCATTTGTCATGACAACGCATGAAGGATATTGGCCACGTACCGGGAAAATCCGTAATTGGGAACCTACAATTGTTATTATACAGTAGCACTGGCAATGGGCATTACTCCTTAGGGAGAACATCAAGGTATTTGAGAAGAGTGAGAAGTCTCACAACATCAGGTTAAAACCCAATCAGTTTTTTTTTATAATAAACCAACAAGTTTGTGAGCTTACAATCAAATAAACTGGTTGGACTTGAAGCTGATGTTGTGAGACTTCTTACTGTATTTACCTCCGTCCAACGCCGGCATTTCCACATCATTTGAGAAGACGCAGACAAGATTTTCGCGAAAAATGACAGTGAGCAGGATTTTCGACACTGCAGACACTGGAGAAGTGAATTATTTTCCTTGGAGTAGGTATGATAAAAGTGCCGTTTAACTGAAAAGCTGAAAATCATCATTTGTTTTGTACGAATAAAATGTAAGAACATGAATCCAAGGAAATGCATAATGTAACCAGCGGACAGATCTACACGTTAATAGAAAGGAATGAAGAGATGATGTTGAGATAGTTCATTATGCAGCAAGGTTCTTTCTGCAAGTGTGACGCCAGTGCACATTTAAAATTATGTTTTCGTTCCTCGCAGGACCTTTACAGTTTGTTTTCGTTGTATCTATGAGTGGTTCTTTAATTGCTACTTCAACATCTTAAATTGGGACTGATCATTTTCACTCAGGGTTGTTTTTCGATTCTGCATTGTCAGGAGGATGAGGATGTGTATTTGAACAGTTTTAGTGACTTTCCAGTAAAGATTTCAGGTTATATACTTATTTGGTTGCAGTTAGGGTTGAGTTTAAGGGACAGCAGGATGAAAATAAATCTCCCGCTGGTTTTGAAAATACTATTGGTTAACTGAAAGCAAGGTCACACCTTCCTGAAGTGGGGAATCGGCTGTTGCCTACCTAGTGTACCCTGTGCTTTTTGGAAGATGTCCTGTTCTCAATCTATTGAAGTCTTCATCCAAAGGCTGAAAACAAAACACACAAGCACACACCACACACACACACAATTAAACTAAGGATGGTACAGTTATAAGCATTGATGTTTAACAGCACCAGGGATCAATGTTCAATTCCACTCTCGGATGAATATCCATGTGTTTCTGCACATTCTCCCCGTGTCTGCTAGGTTTTCTCCGAAGTTTTTGATTTCCTCCCAGACACAAAAGATGCATGGGTTCGATTGATGGCCCATTTTGAATCGTTTCATTAAAGTCAGGAGGATAAGAAGTGTAAATATGTCGGGATGGGGGGGGGATTGTTGTTGGTGCAGGGTGAATTATTCATATGGTCTCCTTGTGTGGTTCCAATCGTTCGATAATATCAAATACACACACACATAAACACACACACACACACACACACACACAAATTCAAATCCACAGCCAAACAAGGGAATAAAAGAATTAGACCACAGATGGTGCAGGCATTTGTGTTGTAATCCAAATGCTGGATAAATAAATGACCTTTTGGTCGAGTGCCTCTCCTCTCTTCTTTTCAGTTATCTTTAAATTGCTCTTTTCCAGTCTTGTAAATAACTCATTTTCAAATTTACCGTTAAATCAAGTTCCATTTGTTTTCTACCATTGCATGTAGATTATAGCAGCTAGTTGTACATGAGTACCATTTCCTCATCATATGTTTAATTGCTGTAATCTCTTTCGGGGCTAGAAGGATGCCAGCACCAACTAATAACACCAACATGAGGCAAAGCATAGCATTATCTGCTGTCTGGGAAATGGACTTGCCATTGAACTTCATTCGTCATGAGGGGTACGATTCTAATATGTCATGCATCAACAGTGCTCTCAACACTCGATCCACCCGCATATTTTCCATTGAAGCAGAACATTCAACCCGTTGAAAAAGAACAAAGAACAAAGAACAAAACAGCAGGGGAAACAGGCCCTTCGGCCCAACAAGCCCGCGCCGCCACCCCGATGTTCCCATCTCTACCCGCGATCCCTGTCCATGTTTATAGATCTATGGATTAAAAACCAAATTTGAGACAATTTAGGGAGAAGTTGTTTTGCCAATCAGCCTAAGAGCACATCTTTGGGATGTGGGAGGAAACCGGAGCTCCCGGAGAAAACCCACGCAAGCACGGGGAGAATGCGCAAACTCCCACAGACACAGGCCCAAATCCTGTGTCTGTTATCTTAAAAATATAAAGGCAATGCAAAAATAACAGTGAATAATTATTTTCTTTATTCATGAATGCACCGATGTGCTCTTTTAAACATTCCTTTGAAGAGATTCTACAGCTCCATTCTGAATTTTGACTGGGTCTCGGCATAAAGACTTTGGCTGATAGGATTAGGGAGAATCCTAATGCTTTCTTTAGATATGTTAAGAATAGAAGATTGGTTAGGACAAGATTAGGGCCAGTCATAGACAGCAGTGGGAAGTTGGGCGTGGAGCCTGAAGAGATTGGAGAGGTACTGAATAAATATTTCTCTTCGGTATTCACGCAGGGTGATGTAAATGTAGTTATGGAGAACACTGAGGTACAGGGTAGCAAACTGGAAGGTATCGAAGTAGATAGGGAGGATGTGCTAGATATTCTCGAGAGTTTGAAGTTGGATAAGTCCCCTGGGCCGGACGGGATTTACCCTAGGATTCTCTGGGAGGCAAGAGAGGAGATTGCAGAGCCTCTGGCTCTGATCTTCAGGTCCTCGTTGGTTACGGGTGTGGTTCCGGAGGACTGGAGGATAGCGAATGTGGTCCCATTGTTTAAGAAGGGGAAGAGAGACCTTCCAGGGAATTATAGGCCAGAGAGTCTTACTTCTGTTGTGGGCAAAGTATTGGAGAGAATTATTAGGGATAGGATTTATAGTTATTTAGAGAGAAATGAATTGATTGGGGATAGTCAGCATGGTTTTTGTGAAGGGTAGGTCGTGCCTTACTAACCTTATTGAGTTTTTTGAAAAAGTGACCAAAGAGGTGGATGGGGGTAAGGCGGTTGATGTGGTATATATGGACTTTAGTAAGGCGTTTGATAAGGTGGCCCATGGAAGACTTCTGCAGAAAATGCAGATGTATGGGATAGAGGTGATTTAGCTAATTGGGTTAGGAATTGGCTAGCAGATAGAAGACAGAGGGTGGTGGTTGATGGGAGATATTCATCTTGGAGTTCGGTGACAAGTGGTGTACCTCAGGGGTCTGTTTTTGGGGCCCCTGCTGTTTGTAATTTTTATAAATGATCTGGATGAGGGTATTGGAGGATGGATTAGTAAATTTGCAGATGACACTAAAGTCGGTGGAGTGGTAGATAGTGAAGAGGGGTGTTATAGTTTGCAGAGGGACTTGGACAAGTTGCAGAGCTGGGCCGAGAGGTGGCAAATGGAGTTAATGTGGAAAAGTGTGAGGTAATGCACTATGGCAGAAATAATAAATGTGTAGAGTATAGGGCAAATGGTAGGATTCTTAGTAGTCTAGATGAACAGAGGGATCTTGGTGTGTATGTGCATAGATCCCTGAAATTAGGCAGTCAGGTCGAGAAGGTTGTTAGGAAGGCATATGGAGTCTTGGCTTTTATTGGTAGAGGGATTGAATTTCAGAGCCGCAACGTCATGTTGCAACTGTACAAAACTCTAGTGCAGCCGCACTTGGAGTATTGTGTGCAGTTCTGGTTCCCACATTATAAGAAAGATGTGGCGGCATTGGAGAGGGTACAGAGGAGGTTTACCAGGATGTTGCCTGGTATGGAGGGCAGGTCTTATGAAGAGAGGCTGAGGGATTTGAGGTTGTTTTTCGTTAGAAAGGAGGCGGCTAAGAGGGGACCTAATCGAAACATATAAGATGATTAGAGGTTTAGATAGGGTGGACAGTGGATAGCCTTTTTCCTAGGATGGAGAAAGCTAGCACGAGGGGACACAGCTTTAAATTAAGGGGTGATAGTTATAGGACGGATATCAGAGGCAGGTTCTTTACCCAAAGGGTGGTTCGGGAGTGGAATGCCTGCCTGCAGCAGTTGTAGATGCGCCAAGTTTGGTGGCGTTTAAGAGGTTAGTTGATAAGTATATGGAAGAGAAGGGAATGGTTTAGTTTTGGAGGGGCATTGCTTTTTATATTGGTCGGCGCAACATCGAAGGCCGAAGGGCCTGTTCTTGTGCTGTAATGTTCTAAGTTCTATGTTCTATGTTCTATGTAAATGCAAGTGTCTGTGCAGCAACTCAGTAGCTGCAACATGAAGCCCAGTTCCTGGACAAAAATGCCAAGGAAAACCGAATCAAAACCCAAATAATACATCTGGCTCCATATAGAAGAAAACATTATCAACGACCGTAACATAATGAAATTGAATGAGATAGCAAACAGTAAAATGATGGAGTTTCTTCAACTCTCCATTTCTGGGTCCTTGGGACTCTCCCCACATCCATGACCCCGGATTCTTCTTCGTGCTTTGCTGCTTACAATAATGCACTTAACGGTGAAAACATTTAACAGCAAAATCAAGACAAATGATACACAGAGTGTGAGAATGTGATGGAGGAATTCGATAGTTGTCCACACTGGGGAGAATAAAATGCCTGAAATGATATCACAAAACCATGAGCCGTTCTTCAGCCAGTACCTGTTTGTGTACATAAAATACCAAAAAATGTTCTTTAAAAGGCTCAGTGTAGAGATTGTTCCCAGAACCACAACTGCTGTTCTCTCGGTATAATATTTATCCTTTAGTCTCTGGGAACATATGGCCACAAATCGATCAAAGATGAAAGTGACGGTGAACCAGACAGAACAGTCAGTGACTGCATAATATTGCACACAGGGATGGATTTCAGGAAATGAAAATCTTCATTGTAAATAATTGGGATGTGTCTCAATATAAGATCCAAGATAACGACCAACAGATCTGCCATTGATATGGCCACCAGGTATCGAGTGACACATTTGAAAAGACCACAACACTCTCGAATCAGGATCCTTATCATCACCAAATTAACTATGGAAAGGAAAAACCAAACCAAATTAAAAGTGATCTTCCATTAACAGTTACCAGCTTGACAATAGGTTAGCTTAAATTACTTCCATGTGTTAATCTCAGAAATAGTGGGATGAAGTGATCAAAGTTCAGGATGCTCAACACCTCTCTGAATGGAACTCAGGAAGGATAAAATATGTGAGAAGGGAAAGTATGCAAGAATGATAGGGAGACGAAGAAACATTTGACTTTGGTGTGATGAGGAGCGAGGAAAATGCCCCACAATTTTTTTTTCATGGATGACAATCTGAGAATGTATCCGTGCCTGTTCATGTCCACACTCGCTTCTTTGTGATCTCACCAGCTGGAACCCAACATGTCATTTGCATGTATGTTCATAAACCCATTTTCCACTTACAATCACCCTTACTTCTTTTCCCTCCAATGCTTCAATGTTCATTTTCACAGATTTTTGTTTTTTGTTTTTTAATGAAATATTGCTATATTTTTACAAATGCACTAACATTATTATTGTCCATTTATTCACAATCTCCTAATTTGTATTTGTTCTCAGTTGGAATATCATAGTCAACATCAAATGACTGTTTTGTTACCTTATATAAATTGTATTCGAGTTCTCCAGATTTGCACTGTCTTCAACACACGCCACCTAACAGTCTTTACTGGAAATCGAATTTTGCATTGTGTCTCGCGGCAAAATGAAACCAACAGCATGACAAGTCTGCTTCCAAAGCGTTCAATGCTGCTATCAAAACATTTTTAAAGTGGCAGTTATACACCAACGACTTCAGCTTGTGTCTCACCTGGCGTAACAGATTTCTCACTTATGCCTTGCTTAATGGCAGCTCAGGTGGGAAGTTGACGTGCACAAGTCCTGAACTGAAATTTTAACTAGCTATCAGGACAGTATTGTAATTTGTGTGTCTGAGTCAGATTCCTGAATTCAGTTAATCATTCAGAACACTACAGTACAAACAGGTCCTTCGGCCCACAAGTTGTGCCGAACACATCAAAAACCTACCCAGCCATAGATCTATCTATAACCCCCAAACCCATATACTCATCCAGAAGTCTTTTAAAAGACCCCAGCGAATTTGCCTCGACCACCACCGATGGCAGCCAATTCCATTCACTCACCACCCTCTGAGTGAAAAACTTTCCCCTAGCATCCCCTCTGTACTTGCTTCCCTGCACCTTAAATCTGTGCCCTCTCGTCGCGACCATTTCAGCCCTGGGAAATGGTCTCTGAGAGTCCACCCTATCTATTCCTCTCAACATCTTGTAAACCTCTATCAGGTCGCCTCTCACCCTTCGTCTCTCCAGGGAGAACAGTCCCAGCTCCCTCAACCTGTCTTCATAAGGCATGCCTCCCAATCCAGGCAACATCCTTGTAAATCTCCTCTGCACCCTTTCAATAGCTTCACGTCCTTCCTATAGTGAGGCGACCAGAACTGCGCACAGTACTCCAAGTGTGGTCTGACAAGGGTCCTATAAAGCTGCAGCATTACTTCCTGACTCCTGAACTCAATCCCTCGATGAATGAAGGCCAATACACCGTAAGCTTTCTTAACCACATCCTCCACCTGGGAGGCCGATTTGAGAGTCTTATGGACCCAGACCCCAAGATCCCTCTGCTCTTCCACACAGCTAAGACCTTTGATAGTGTACTCATTCATCCCGTTGGATCTGCCAAAATGGACCACAACACATTTATCCGCGTTGAAGTCCATCTGCCACTTCTCCGCCCAGTCTTGCATCCTGTCGATGTCATGCTGCAACTTTTGACATCCCTCCAGACCATCCACAACACCACTGACCTTCGTGTCATCGGCGAACTTACTCACCCATCCCTCCACTTCCTCATCCAGGTCATTTATGAAAATGACAAACAGCAAAGGTCCTAGAACAGATCCCTGGGGCACTCCATTGGTGACCGACCTCCATGCAGAAAAAGAGCCATCCACAACCACCCTCTGCCTTCTGCAGGCAAGCCAGTTCTGGATCCACAAGGCCAAAGCCCCTTGGACCCCATGGCCTCTCACCTTCTCAAGAAGTCTTGCATGTGGGACCTTGTCAAATGCCTTGCTGAAGTCCATGTACACCACGTCCACTGCTCTTCCTTCGTCAATGTGTTCAGTCACATTTTCAAAGAACTCAATTAAGCTCATAAGGCACGACCTGCCTTTTACAAAAACATGTTGACTATTTCTAATCAACCTAAACTTCTCCAAATGCTCGTAAATCTTGTCCCTCAGAAGCCTCTCCATCAGCTTACCAACCACTGAGGTCATACTCACCGGTCGGTAATTTCCAGGACTATCCCTGTTCCCTTTCTTGAAAATAGGGACCACATCCGCAATCCTCCAATCCTCCGGAACCTCTCCCATCTCCATCGATGACGCAAAGATCATCGCCAGTGGCTCTGCAATGACATCCCTCACCTCCCACAATAACCTGGGGTACATCCCATCTGGTCCCGGAGACTTGTCTATCTTGATAGCATTTAGAAGTTCTAACACATCCGCTTCCTTAATATCTACATACTCAATCCTTTCAGTCTGCCGCAAACTTGTAGTGCATCCTCCCAGATCACTTTCCACCGTGAATACTGAGGCAAAGTACTCATTAAGCACTTCTGCCATTTCTTCCGGTTCCATACAGACTTTTCCCCCTTCACCTTTTATAGGTTCTATCCCTTCTCTTCTCATCCTTTTACTTTTCACATATTTGTAGAAGGCCTTGGGATTCTCCCTAATCCTACCAGCCAAGGCCTTCTCATGGCCCCTTCTGGCTCTCCTAATTTCCTTTTTAAGCTCTCTTCTATAAGCCTTATACTTCTCTAGATCCCCAACATCTCCTAGCTCTTTGAACCTTTTATACACCTTTCTTTCCTTCCTGATTATGTTCACCACAGCCTTCGTGCACCACGGTTCCCACGTCCTACCAAAACCTTCTTGTCTCACTGGAACGTTGTCATGCAAAGCTCCAGACAAGCATTCCTTGAATATCTGCCACCTTCCTTCTGTGCTTTTCCCCAAGAACACCTCCTTCCAGTTTATTCGCCCAACATCTGCCTGATGTCTTCATATTTCCCCTTATTCCAGACAAACACCTTCCTAGCCTGCCTGATCCTATCCTTTTCCAACGCAAGGGTGAAGGAGATAGAATTATGATCTCCATCCCCAAGATGCTCTCCTACCGAGAGATCCATCACTTGTCCTGGTTCATTAGCTAGTACCAGGTCCAGTACAGCCTCTCCTCTCGTAGGCTTGTCCACGTGCTGTGTCAGGAAACCCTCCTGAACACACCTAACAAACTCCACCCCATCCAAACCCCTTACCCTTGGGATATTCCAGTCGATGTTTGGGAAATTGAAGTCTCCCATCACAACAACTCTGTTATTTCCACATCTCTCCAGTATCTGTTTCCCTATCTGCACCTCAAAATTTATTGTGACTTATTGTGATTCATTTATGTGAAAGTGAAAAGATTGATTAAATTTATTAAATAAGGGACTCCCTGTTCACCAAAAACGCCGTCATGCAAGTCACAAGTTAGCACTGTCATTATGACTGTTCCAGATTGATTTTGGCATAAATAACTCTGAACTAACCGTCTCCTTAAATGTCCC
The DNA here is from genome assembly GCA_024679065.1 of Sphyrna mokarran. Taxonomy (NCBI): domain Eukaryota; kingdom Metazoa; phylum Chordata; class Chondrichthyes; order Carcharhiniformes; family Carcharhinidae; genus Sphyrna; species Sphyrna mokarran. The sequence goes on along the minus strand of JAGIQG010000017.1, from coordinate 57,024,537 downwards.
CTATAAGTTTTCCAATTTAGAAAATTCCAGTTATTTGACCGCATATTGCAATGCATTGCTTGCTGTGTTCTTTGGAGTTTTCAGCACAACAGATCTGGCCTTATCTAAACGCCATCCTCATTTAGATCTTATCAGTGACAACAATGAGTTTTTTTTGTCTCCTTGGCTTCCCTCATCCCCTTCCAACTTCACCTTTCCAAGAATAGATCAAACTTTTTTTTAACTTAATAACTAGTATATTGTAATGACAAACGGACCCTAGTTGTAGGCACTTATTTCCATTTTCTAACTGAATGTTCACTTTTGGAATACACCATCCATTATGAATCCATTCGGTTCATTTGGCACATGTATCTTATTCCAATTCTCCTGGCACTCTGTTCTTCAGCAGAACAATTCACCTTCCTTTACATTTTTCTTACTGATGTTCGTTTTTTTTTCAGGATTTCTAATGCAATATAACATTTGTATTACGGGCAAAAACATCAAATTTGGTTTTAAAAAGAAGTACAGAAGTATGGAACCCAAGTGTTGAAGTGAGAGCCCGCGTTGAATATTAACAAAGTATTTTTCTGAGTGTAGAAACAATGAGCGCTGTCAAAACCCGATTTAATAGGTATCTGGCGGCACAGTCATAACTGGTGGCAAACATGCATGGAATTAAGGAAAATAGTTGTTAAAAGCCAAAAACCTGACTTTCAGGTTACAGATTGTCAATGTGCATGAATGGAAATAATTGGGTGACGTCTCAGAATGAAGAGATAATGCAAAATGTGGTTCAAACCACACAGACATCAGGCAATGTCCACAAATGCAAGAACAAAGCGGGGTCATTCAGCCAATCAGTATAACTACACAGGAACACGATGACAGCACACAGGGTCAAGGCTTTTTTTTATTATCAAGAAGGTTGCCATTCATTTTCTCGAAAACGTGGATAAAACACAGTTTGGTTCCTTTTACACATTTGCACTTGGAAAGGGAGAACGGAGTGAACATGTTGCAGATGGGAATGGGGTTAATTTGAATCTGTGTGCTTTGCCTTTTCCATAACGACCTAGATTTAGAAACACATCTTGATTTCACAATATCATGGTGAGAGCTTAAGTGACAGTTCTTTATATAGAAAGTTATGGGGCTGGTCTTAGGCACATCGAACTAACACAAAATTGAATCAAATTCAGTGAAAACGGTTTTGAAGAGTCTGTTAGAACCTTACATTTCTCACAGAAAGCGGCAGTGTAATGCTGAAAATGAAATCGAATTTGGGCTCGTAATGAAGAGATTATCTTTGTCTTTCTCGTAACTGAAATGAAGAGAGTTACTGTGCAGTAACTCATTTATTTCATAGTTGAATGACGTCAACATAGGAAATTCCACTCGAAATATTTTGTCGGAAAAAAAAATCTTGCAAGAAATGCGTATCTCTCTATTTAGGCCCAGTTGCATGCCCTCAAGTAAAGGTAAATTAATGAATTCTACGTGACATTAATATTGTTAGCAACAGCTTTCCTCAACATTTATTCACAGATTAAAAAGACATAATGACAACAGCAGACAAGATGGATATGTTAATGACGAATACAATTATACAGTTAAACGTGAGTTATATAATTAAACTTTGGAGGTAAGTACTTACCGGGAACACCAATGACAGCCAAGTCTGGATAGTAAAGGCACTGAATAATGTAAAGTGCGTATTGGACCTGAATATATAATGGTAGCCAATCATAATATGTGGAAAGGAAGCTGAAATTCGTGGATAAGCTCCGGCATGCTATTGCAATATTCCAGTCTTCCATTCTCTGATTCATTCTTGTAACATTCCAAACTATTGCTCTCGAACTCTGATGGATCCTCTGTGTGTGTGTGCGTGTGTGTGTGTGTGTCTGCGGCTGTCTGTCTGTCTGACTAACTCTGTGCTTGTCTACTGGCCGATTACCGTTCGTGGCAGCCGTGATCCTCCCCTTAAGTATTAGAACATAACAGCGCAGAACAGGCCCTTCGGCCATCGATGTTGCGCCGACCAATAATGAAAAAAAGCAATGACCCTCCAAACTAATCCATTCCCTTCTCTTCCATAAACTTACCAACTAACTCCTTAAACGCCACCAAACTTGGTGCATCTACAACTGCCGCAGGCAGGGTATTCCACTCCCTAACCACCCTCTGGGTAAAGAACGTACCTCTGATATCCGTCCTATAACTATCACCCCTTAATTTAAAGCTGTGTCCCCTCGTGCTAGCTTTCTCCATCCTAGGAAAAAGGCTATCACTGTCCACCCTATCTGAACCTCTAATCATCTTATATGTTTCGATAAGGTCTCATCTTAGCCGCCTCCTTTCTAACGAAAACAACCTCAAACCCCTCAGCCTCTCCTCATAAGACATGCACTCCACACCAAGCAACATCCTGGTAAACCTCCTCTGTACCCTCTCCAATGCCTCCACATCTTTCTTATAATGCGGGGACCAGAACTGCACACAATACTCCAACTGCGGCCGCACTAGAGTTTTGTACACTTGCAACATGACGTTGCAGCTCCAAAATTCAATCCCCCTACCAATAAAAGCTAAGACTCCGTATGCCTTCTTGACAACCTTATCGACTTGACTGCCTACTTTCAGGGATCTATGCACATATACACCAAGATCCCTCTGTTCATCAACACTATTAAGAATCCTATCATTAGCCCTATACTCTACACATTTGTTATTCCTGCCAAAGTGAATTACCTCACACTTTTCCACATTAAACTCCATTTGCCACTTCTCGGCCCAGCTCTGCAACTTGTCCAAGTCTCTCTGCAAACTATAACACCCCTCTTCACTATCTACCACTCCACCGACTTTAGTGTCATCTGCAAATTTACTAATCCATCCTTCAATACCCTCATCCAGATCATTTATAAAAATTACAAACAGCAGGGGCCCCAAAACAGACCCCTGAGGTACACCACTTGTAACCAAACTCCACGATGAATATCTCCCATCAACCACCACCCTCTGTCTTCTATCTGCTAGCCAATTCCTAATCCAATTAGCTAAACCACCCTCTATCCCATACATCTGCATTTTCTGCAGAAGTCTTCCATGGGCCACCTTATCAAACGCCTTACTAAAGTCCATATATACCACATCAACCGCCTTACCCCCATCCACCTCTTTGGTCACTTTTTCAAAAAACTCAATGAGGTTAGTAAGGCACGACCTACCCTTCACAAAACCATGCTGACTATCCCCAATCAATTCATTTCTCTCTAAATAACTATAAATCCTATCCCTAATTATTCTCTCCAATACTTTGCCCACAACAGAAGTAAGACTCACTGGCCTATAATTCCCTGGAAAGTCTCTCTTCCCCTTCTTGAACAATGGGACCACATTCGCTATCCTCCAGTCTTCCGGAACTACACCCGTAACCAGCGACGACCTGAAGATCAGAGCCAGAGGCTCTGCAATCGCCTCTCTTGCCTCCCAGAGAATCCTAGGGTAAATCCCGTCCGGCCCAGGGGACTTATCCAACTTCAAACCCTCGAGAATATCTAGCACATCCTCCCTATCTACTTCAATACTTTCCAGTTTGCAACCCTGTACCTCAGTGTTCTCCACAACTACATTTACATCTCCCTGCGTGAATACTGAAGAGAAATATTTGTTCAGTGCCTCTCCAATCTCTTCAGGCTCCAATCACAACTTCCCACTGCTGTCTATAACTGGCCCTAATCTTGCCTCCCTTCTCTGGGAGGCAAGAGAGGAGATTGCAGAGCCTCTGGCTCTGATCTTCAGGTCGTCGTTGGTTACGGGTGTGGTTCCGGAGGACTGGAGGATAGCGAATGTGGTCCCGTTGTTCAAGAAGGGGAAGAGAGACCTTCCAGGGAATTATAGGCCAGTGAGTCTTACTTCTGTTGTGGGCAAAGTGTTGGAGAGAATAATTAGGGATAGGATTTATAGTTATTTAGAGAGTAATGAATTGATTGGAGATAGTCAGCATGGTTTTGTGAAGGGTAGGTCGTGCCTTACTAACCTCATTGAGTTTTTTGAAAAAGTGCCTAAGGAGGTGGATGGGGGTAAGGCGGTTGATGTGGTATATATGGACTTTAGTAAGGCGTTTGATAAGGTGGCCCTTGGAAGACTTCTGCAGAAAATGCAGATGTATGGGATAGAGGGTGATTTAGCTAATTGGGTTAGGAATTGGCTAGCAGATAGAAGACAGAGGGTGGTGGTTGATGGGAGATATTCATCTTGGAGTTCGGTGACCAGTGGTGTACCTCAGGGGTCTGTTTTGGGGCCCCTGCTGTTTGTAATTTTTATAAATGATCTGGATGAGGGGATTGAAGGATGGATTAGTAAATTTGCAGATGACACTAAAGTCGGTGGAGTGGTAGATAGTGAAGAGGGGTGTTATAGTTTGAAGAGTGACTTGGACAAGTTGCAGAGCTGGGCCGAGAGGTGGCAAATGGAGTTTAATGTGGAAAAGTGTGAGGTAATGCACTATGGCAGAAATAATAAATGTGTAGAGTATAGGGCAAATGGTAGGATTCTTAGTAGTCTAGATGAACAGGGGGATCTTGGTGTGTATGTGCATAGATCCCTGAAAGTAGGCAGTCAGGTCGAGAAGGTTGTTAGGAAGGCATATGGAGTCTTGGCTTTTATTGGTAGAGGGATGGAATTTCGGAGCCGCAACGTCATGTTGCAACTGTACAAAACTCTAGTGCGGCCGCACTTGGGGTATTGTGTGCAGTTCTGGTCCCCACATTATAAGAAAGATGTGGAGGCATTGGAGAGGGTACAGAGGAGGTTTACCAGGATGTTGCCTGGTATGGAGGGCAGGTCTTATGAGGAGAGGCTGAGGGTTTTGAGGTTGTTTTCGTTAGAAAGGAGGCGGCTAAGAGGGGACCTAATCGAAACATATAAGATGATTAGAGGTTTAGATAGGGTGGACAGTGATAGCCTTTTTCCTAGGATGAGAAAGCTAGCACAAGGGGACACAGCTTTAAATTAAGGGGTGATAGTTATAGGACGGATATCAGAGGTAGGTTCTTTACCCAAAGGGTGGTTCGGGAGTGGAATGCCCCTGCCTGCAGCAGTTGTAGATGCGCCAAGTTTGGTGGCGTTTAAGAGGTTAGTTGATAAGTATATGGAAGAGAAGGGAATGTTTAGTTTGGAGGGGCATTGCTTTTTATATTGGTCGGCGCAACATCGAAGGCCGAAGGGCCTGTTC